>JAAAKE020123572.1:0-12497 GCA_010014785.2 Anisolabis maritima
TTAAGGACGAATTTCGTGAAGGTCGTACAAAATCGGTTGTTGTTCCGGAAAACATTGATGCTGTGCGTGAACTGATACTGCAAGATCGTCATGTGACTTGAGGCATTAATGGGACCAGCATACATTCAATATTGCATGAACTAAAAGATTTGTTTTTGATCTCAAATCCCGAAATATAAATGGCAACTCTCGTATCTAAAAAGATTAGAAAATTTGGATAATGGAAGTGGGAATTTCGCTGAACAGCCAGGTTATTGAAATAAAAAATGTTTATATCCTGTAGCCGACGTTTCGCGAGGTCGTCACGCCTCATGGCTCATATAATGGTTATAAGAACATAACACATAAGTTAGGTGTTTCACATCATGTTTGAACCTGTTTCTTTTGTATGGGCAAACAATTTTATATTTACGAGTGATAGGACCCAAGTAGCGTGTAATTTTATTTATCTTTGGTATTAGCATTTCTCAAGTTGATTTAGGGACAGACGACTGGTGACAAATCCAAATCTTTATTAATTTATTTTTATACATAGGAAAATGAAGAAATTTAATTTTTTTTATTAAATTTAAATAATAATAAATTCTATATTGTATTGTTCTTATAACATTAAATTAAACAATTTTCTTTTGACTTAGTTGTCCTCCTGATTTAATTTTTAAAATCGAATTATTCTTTACAGAGAGTTCGTGATGTCACATTCGATCTTTGACCTTATTTTTCATTTGAGTTATATAGCAGGCTGATTGGGTTTCTCTTTCGTTACCAATGTATTTTATTTTATACACGTCTGCTTTATCCATTGGAATAGGTTCTTTTTGATTGCAAAATTTTTTTAATGTTTTAGAATAGTTCTGGATGGCCCGCCGATTATTTTTACACGCTAGTAGAGGGGCTTTCACTCTATGACTTGAAAACACCACTTTAAAAAAATAAGGGAAGAGAGATACAAGTTGTTGGGTGACACTTTTTTGGTCCCAAATTTTTAGGAGTCTATTTGGTCTGGGATCCCTGCTTTAATATATATATATTTAAATTTTTTTTCTTTTGTTTTTAAGAACTCAATCTATTTTCAGTTCCCAAGGAAAACAAGGTAAATACAAATCCCAGTGGGATATTCCAGCTCCGTTTGAACCTCTTGGTACTCTACAACCTCCTGAAGAAATTCTTCAGAATGTTAAGACGGTTTATCCAGAATTGCATCGAGATATGTCGGACATAAGGCATGAATCCATTATATATATTGATATTGAGGGAGGAGGGAACGGTCTGGTGGGCAAATAATTTATTCAACAACACGAGAAAGAACGTTTCTGCGAAAATGTTCCAAAATGCTTAAATTCTAAAATGAGGTTCAGGTTAAAAAAATATTTTTTTTAGAAAGCATATTTTTTAGTGTTCTTTTTGTATCATTTTGAAGGATTATATTCCCAAAACCGCGCCATATTGGGAGAAAAAATATAGGAAGCGAGGAATTAAAACGGTAAGAAATTTTCAGACTCAGAAGAAGAAGAAAAAGATAGATAGATAAATTAAATAAACACCCCTCGGTAACAATCTTTGACTCGGTTTTGATTAATGTCATTGTACTCTACGTAAAAATAGGGGTTATTTTTCTAACAAGTACTTCTCGTATCGTATTTATCTTTTAGCTTGTTGATTAAGGAAAGTAATCGAAAAAAATTTTAATAACCATCCAAACGACAATTAATAAGATAAGACATTAATTTAAAGGGAGGTCAATTTTGGATGATAATCGTAGGAGAAGCATCGCTACTGATCTCACTGATCCCATCTACGAAGTAATTGGCGATGGGCTATAAATAATAGATAAAATTTATTTTAGATGAAAACAAATTTTAAAAAACTAAAGTACAATAGAGAAATAGTGAGATCTTGAGATGAGGAAAAAGATTATACTAATAATTTGTTTAAATTGATGATTAAAATACCAAGTTTAAGAAAGAAGAAAAAAAGGAAAAAATGAGATGGATTGAGGTGTCTCGTTTTTTATTTTAAGAATTTTATGGGTTCCTTTCGGGTCTTATAGGAAAATAAATTATAAATTACAAATAGGAAAAGAGAAAGAAATCCCGTCAGGGAGTGATGTACCTTAGTGGCGCCATTTGGGGAGTAGGGGTAGGGCAATTACGCTCAAATGGCGGAAAAAAGATCTAGTTTTACTAAAAAAATTCTTTTCATTTTTTTTTTTTGTAAGCCTGATCCCCCAAACTATTAACTTAATCATTAGTTTATCCCACCTAAAGGCAACGTCTTCAAAAAATTTCATGAAAATTTTCGCGATCTATTCTTTTGAATTAGATATTAATATTCAATATAGTGTACACTTTGAATCGGTCATAGTTTATTTAACTTGAAGTGCTTTCTCTGCACCAAACTAACGGACACTCCACCAAAGGAAGCACACCGTTGCCTTGGGGACCAAATGGTCACTTTTACCACCAGATTAAAATGTTGAATAATTTTTCTTTTTTTTCTTTTTCGTATTTAAACCATTAATATACTTCAGCAATAAAGGGTATGGAGTTTCCAATAAAGAAGGTTCTATAGAAACATATCATAAATTTATTCATTGTTGAATAAATTAAATTTTCACCCTCGCTTCCTCCCCCTCCCCTTGCAATTTGCCTTTATTTTAATTTGTATTTATCATTTTTCTTAGGCATAAAACGCAAGTGACCCGATCTGACAGTTGCACAAGTCGCAAACTAGGCATTACGTCTTGGCCTAGCACTTCTACTGTTGACACAACAATAAATGCATCCCAATTATCACTTGTATCGCCAACTCCATCAGTTTTTTCTAAAAGTTCCCCTTTTGATGAAATGCCGCCGTTTCGTGCAACTCGAGGTGGAAATAAATTAACACCCGGCAAACGAATGCGAAGTGTTTGGCCTGTGTCACGAAAACCACGTCCTGTCATGTGGCGACCGATGCTTAAACCCACCTTACCAATAAGAACGTATTCAAGTGCAAGTTCAGCCGCCGTTAAAGCTAGAATTGCAGAAGAATCGAAAGATGAAAAAAACATAAAATCACGACCGTTGCGATTAACACAAAGTGCACCGAGTTTAATAAACAGAAATCGATTAAAGAAACTCTCCAGTGATTCATTTTTTAATAAATTAAAAAGAATCAAATTAAAAGATTCTGGAATTAAACGTAAAAAATTACATTCACAACAATTGCCTATCGATTCGTCTTCGCTAAGACGTGCTCAGAGTTTACCAAATATCTCATTTAAAATCACTTATCCTGAACTTATTAAAAGTGACTCGTGTCCTGAAATAGAGAATGAAGTAATTATTAAAGAAACGGAAAAAGATTTAGATAATAAAAATGAATTAGAACAAATTAAAGAAATTATTGAAATGGAAAATGGGAAAGAGAAAAATAATAATAATACTGAATTAGAAAAAGATAGCGTAATAAAAGAAGATAATTTAGAATATCAACAAGGGGATTCTATTTTGAATAATAAAAAGAAGGATGATTCATTTGAGGCAAATGATGCTGATGATGTTGATGAAGATGTTCATTCATATTCACATCATTCATCTTATGAAAAATTAACAACAAAAACTGATAGTATTATTTCAATTCCTTTGAGTGATTCTAGAAAAAGTTTATCACAAACAAGAAGGGAGTCTATGCAATCGAAAAAAAGTTTAACACGATCAACAAATCAAAAGGAATTATATGAAAGTTGGGAATCCGCTGATTGGACTACCTTACTTGAAACGGATAATATCCGTGGTGATGAATTACGTGACATGCCTAACGTTCTTGTACATTATTCAGAAACACCAATCGTACCAACCACGACCACCACCGTGGACGATGATGAATTAACAGAAGTGCTTGTGCAAAAAGACACGACTTGATAAAGAAAGAGGAAATTAAGAAATTTCTATTATTATTGACAGCCAATACCATGCTGCATTTATATTTTTACATCACTCTTTGTTTTTATCATTCCTAAGATTTCCTATACAAGAAAGAAAAAATTTATTTTATTTTTTTTTATGAAAGAAGATTAAATGTGGAATGTTACATAATAGATAAAATTCCTAAATTGCTCTCTCTCTCTCTCTCTCTCTCTCTCCTTTAAGACCATTTTAAAGCTATCTACTGCCCCTTGTTGATGGATTGTTATTATTATTTTCTTATATATATATATATATACATATATATATATATATTTACTTATATGTCTTTTTGTATCAGTTTTACAAAGTTATTAAAGAATTTATTTTGTAATCTGCTTGTTTTTATTTTTAGAATGAATATTCAACTACTGTTAGAGAAGAAGAAAAAAAAAGATATATAAATAGGTGATTTTTGGCAAAGATTCAGTGTCAATTTTTAATCTCTTATACAAGAGAAAGAACATTTCACCCATTGTTAGTGTTTAGTTAACAAATTTTCCCTTCGAATAATAAAAATAATTTACTTATTTTAAAAATAAAATTTTAAATGACATCTAGGTTAGTGTATAGGGATTTTATGGACTTTTTTTAAGAGAGACCTAAATAGTTTTCAAACCTCGGGCCTCAAAGGATTTAGAAAAGGCCGGTTCAACCACTCCGAATTTATTTAATTAAATTAAATTACCTTTTAACAATAAGAGTTCAAGGAGAATAAAACCTCTTTCTTTATTAAATTACTATTATGAATAAATAAAGGTGGATACCGGTACCATATGATTATTAAAGAGATCGTGAATATCTAATCTAATGGCTTCAGTTGATTGAGTCCTAGCAAGGTTGTCTCCTATTAGTTTCCGTTAAATTCCACATCATTCTGTTCGGTTTGGTTTACTTCTAACAGCTGATGAAACCAAAACTTTTTTTTTGTCTTTTTCAGCATCAGAGGCCATTTAGACTCTGTCCTTATTTATTTATAATAATTGGTGGTTAATATAATATAAATAAGTATTTTGTTGCTCAGGACGGGAAGCGAACCACTGACATTTGCAACATGAAGCCAGCTAGACCTCTAGCTCTGCACCAAGAGATAGAGCTAAAACCAAAACTTTTAATTATGAAAAAATCATATATTAAATTTAGGTCTTTAGCTTGGGTTAGTTTAATTCTAAGATATTTCTAACCGAAATAACTGAATTGAGCTAAACCGGCTTAATTATTTTAAGGCAAATGAAATTTACCCGATAATAAGATTCAATTAAATTAACTTAAATTAGCTCCCATCCCGTGGCTGAGAGGTTAAAGATATTAGTATTGACAATATTGATAACTTTCAAATCCAAGGAAGGGGTGTGGGTTCGGATTCCAGAAAGTTCGATGAAAATTTATTTAAACTTATTGGTTTAAATAAGTGTGCCCGGATGGTATCGTAATTACAATAAGTACATGTATTTTCAAATCTATATGATGCCTATGATGCTGAAAAGACTTGAATTAATTTTGAAATAATGAGAGAAAAAATTAAATTCAATAATAATAAAGTTGCCCTATCCCTTGGTGCAGAGATACAAGTCTCGCATCACGTACCAAAGGTCAGTAGGTCGTTTCCCGGCCTGAGGACAGAAATTTATTTATATTATATTGGCTACCAATTATTATAAATAAATATGGACAGAGTCTAAATGGCCTCTAATGTCGAAAAAGACTAAAAAAAAAACAATAAAAATGGCTGGGTAACACCCAGTATCATAAATAATATATTAATTTGAATTGTTTAAAAAAATCAATACGGCTTCAGATGCAATAACAATAATTGTTCCCACTTAATAGTTGAAAGTTTCAAAATCTTTACTCCTGGTCACGTGTTATTGTTATTGCGCGCAATATTTGTTTTTATCTTTTCTTTCGATGGAAATGGATAAACATATTATTTGTTAATGAGCATAGCATACATTTTTATTTTTTTTCTTTCTTTTTTTTTTTTTGTATTTGTTTTGTTAATTGTTTTGTGTTATGTAATTTATAAATTTGTATTTGTGTTTGATTGGACCTAGCCATCGAGGATTTGTGCTTCTAAGCAGGTCGTAAATAATAAATTTATTTATTATTGAAAAGCCAAGGGATATAGGCTAATCTGTTGAAATTTATTTAAAGGAATTGGCATAAATAAATGTGGTAATAATAATAATAATTATTATTATATATATAATTATTAATAATATTAATAATAATAATAATAATATTATTGCTACATAAAAAAATTAGTCATTTGCCCTAAAATGCCGAAAAGATTTAAATAATGACAAAGATTAATGAACAAAATATATTTTTAAAAAAAACTCACCAAGGAAGACACACAATAGTATCTAAATCGAAATATTGTGGTCTGACAATATTTATAGACAGATTATAATAGTAATTATAAATAAATTAATTCTGAACTGTTAATTCTATCAAGAATTTAATAAATAAAAAAAAAGTGACTACTCAAATAGTATAACTTTTTTTTTTCATTTAAATTTAAAATTGATTTTTATTTTGGATTTTATTTTATTAAAAGATGTATTTAAATAGTAAAAAATTAAAATATGAATAATGATGAGTAATTTTAACAAGATTTAATAAATAATTATATTATCTAAAACGTGAACTGCTAATATGAATTTATCAATGAAAGGAAAAAATTGATTCAAAGAGTATAATGTTTTTTAAATTTAAATAGGAATGAAAATAATTCATTTGAATTATTTAAAAAATTATTTATTATATTTAAATTTTTTTTTTTTTTTTTGATGATTTATATATCATTCATATTTAAAGTTTTTCTCTAAACGAAAGAAAGGAGTTGGTTTATTTTTTAACATCTTGGCACTATAGATCCGATCCGATACATTTATAACCGCGCAGACTCAGATGTTGCGTGATCACCCAAACAGATATATTTAAAAATATATTATTATAATAATAAAATTAGCATTTTAAAATTCCTCACATTTTTTTAAATTAAAAATGTAATTATTTTTTAAACATTCTAATGAATGAAAATTTTAAAAAAATATTCAATTTCATTAATATTTATTTATTAAACACGTTTATTAATATAAGAAAAAATTTTTGAAAAATTAAAATAGGTGCTAACGAAGTGAATAATAGAGGAAAATTAGAAAAAAAAATGGAAGGGGAAGGGAAGACGTAACGAACCGCCATGGTGGGGAGAATGGGAGTGAATGAGAGAGAGCGAAGCAGAGAAGTGCGAGTGCGAGTGAGACAGAGCAAGACTGAACGAGTGACCCTGGTTGGTGGTTTCTGCTTCTGCTGCTGCTTTAATGGCGAAACCTGAAAGTCACTCCAATTGAATTTCTCTCTTTCTCTCACTTTTTTTTTCCTATCTCTTTCTCTCTATTTAATTAATTAATATATACTTCAATAATTAAATAAATAATTAAAATTCTAACCTCACTCATATCATATCAAAATGATCAATATATCTAGACAGTTTAATAATATCAAAAGGTAAGTCATTCATCAAAAAAGGTTATTTTCTATCTCTCTCTTTTTTTTAAATTTATTTTATTTTATTTTTTAAAGGACTGGAGTACGAAGTATTGGTTCTATAATTAAAAGAGAAAAAGTTGAACTCTTTGAAGTTAAAAATGAACCAGTTCTCAGTAAGTTTATATTTTATATATATATATTATAAAAATAATTCCAATAAATCTTATAAAATTTAATTTCTTAAAAAGGTAATTATTTGATTTGACAACACTTTCAATCCCTTTATTCCTGTATTTCACTTATATTGATTTTCAAATTGAACTCATTTGTTTTATTTTTACTAGTTGATTTCAATATCGTAGCATATTGAGCAAGAGGAGTCAAAAATAAGCTCCTGGATGGATTAAATTAGTGGTTTTCTGAATTTTTTAAGATTGCATTCTAACTATGTTAAGTTGAAAAAATCTGACCACATCAAATTTTTAAGCCCATTTTACATTTTATTTATTCTTTTCTATGTGCCAATAGTTGGTCAATAGACAATCTATACCCTAAAAGAAAAGTTGTGTTAGGCCCATTTTTTTAGGATACCCCTATTCATATGGAAGTAATAATTCAATTTTGCAAAAAGTGTGTTTTAAATTAACATCCTTTACCTTTCGGGATGTTATTGAACATTCAGGAGGCAAGTGTTAGTGTGCCTATTGACTTACTCTACTCATATTATTAGTGACGATGGATCTGAAAGTAGAGGAATAAAACCAATTATTAGGAAAATATTTATCCTATATCCATATATAAAATATATCTACTGCAAGCTGAGATAATGAAAGAAATTGGACACACATATGCTTTTGTATCTTTCTTAAAAGATTAGATCAACCTTTCAAAAATGATTAATGGTGCCAAATGAAGTTTCCATCCTTATGCTTAATAATTAAATTTGATCTGGGTCCAGCTAATCAATGAAGTCGTCGCCAACTGTTGGTCCTTGAGAAAATTATGGTGGTATGTAGGAAAAAATTTGAACATTATGTCTAATTTACGTTTTATTTGCTTCGAATACTAGACTTCCCATGATTATATATAATATAAGAAAGTACAATCCAAACGATAAGTGTCAGCTGATTGAAGACATTTTCATATATCCTAATATAACACCCTACACAATTTTATAGATCTTTCTTTTTCTAGGTTATTTGCCCGATTCTCCGGAGAAAAAGGAACTTATGGCTACTCTTGATAAAATGTCAAAAGAGGTCCATGACATTCCACTTGTTATCGGAGATCAGGAATTGAAATCAGATCTTGTTGCATATCAGCCCATGGTAAGATTATTTAGAGATTTTCATTATAAATTTTATGAAATGTAGAATTGGAATGAAAATAATACAAAAAAAACCTGTCATACATATATTTATATTTCGCAATGACCAACCAAGGTCATTTTCATTTTATTTTAACCTGTTTTTTTTTTTTTTTCTTTAAAGAATAAAATCGAAATTAAATCATAATTTTTTTTATTTAGAATTATATTTAAAATTAATTTTAACTAAATAATTTAATAAATGTTTAGAAGAAATTCCTCTCCATCTTTTATCCTCAAATTGCTGCAATAAATTAATATAAAATTTTTATATAAACATATTTTATTAATTTTTCTTTTCTCTTACTAATATTTTTTTTTAATAATAAATTCTAAAACTCATTCAAATGTTCTTATTTTTTCTTAATTAATTTTTATTAACTTCAAAGTCAAAATTTTTAAGCCTAATTTTTTTTTTTAAATTCATTTTCAAAAAAATAGCACATGCAAATACTGATTCATTCATTCCTCGGTACGTTGTGATGCATATAAATTAAACCCAGAAATATTTTATGTAATAATAGCCATTAAGGAGAAAACATCATCAGATATGTTTGTCCGATGTCATATATTCTATCCAATAGTTTTTACAGATTTGCTTATTTCGTCTAATTCACGACTTATCCATAAATAAATAAATTCTTTTTTTCTTGAAATTACCTAATTCATGAAATAAGTAATTACACGTAACATATATATATTCAAATCTTTTATTTGCTAAGTAGGTTGAAAAAAAAATTAAAGAAATGTCAAAAATGAGAAAATCCTTTGAATTGTGAGTTGATAGATAAATATGCATATCCCAACTCGCATTTATTAATTTGATTAAGTGATTTTTTTAATATTATTTTTTTGTCAGGAATGAGGATTAATCCATTGCACGTTATAATTTTTTTTTAAGGTATTTTAATATCTAAGATCCTCAGTTTAAATGAGCATTTCGTTGTGGATTCAAATTTTTATTGATGGGGGTGTTTATTTTTAATTGTCAACATTTCAAGTACAAATCGTTCCATTTATTTATCAGGACAACAATTAATTGGGAAACAAAATTTGTTTGTATTTTTCACCTGCCCTAACTTCCAAAATTTGTAAATCATCTTTCTATTAATATATATAATAATATAATTCATTCCACTCAAAATATTTATATAACCGGAATAAAACCCAGGGTATTATTATTTATCCCTTAAAGATTTTCAATTCTTCTTAGTATAATAATTGTCATGATGAATAAGAGAGGGGGGGGGGAGGCAAACCTCTTCCTATATTCAAAAGGGGCCAAACCAAATTTCCCATGTATATCTTTCCTAGGAGATACTCTAATATTGAAATAACAAAATAAATTGCTAATTTTGGGGCATAATAATTTATTTAGGTAAATTTTTTATTCCGATTTTTTCGGGGTCATCTAACGGCCCCTTCTTCTGCAGACAATTAAAATAAATTTATTAAAAAACCGCAACGTTGACAATTTAAATTATCCTTTGGTTGCCACCATTCTTCTTCTTCTAAGAGACAAATTTTTTGTTGTATTTTTGCAATTTTCTCTGGTTTTAGAAGGGCCTCAGTCCCCCACCCCTGGATACCACACTATATTATTAATAACTAATAATAATTTTAACATATTTTTGAGTTAGGGACGGGGGCAGTTAGGTGAAAAATAAAAAATATGTTCTTGTTGTCGACATTTTGTACGCCATTTCGAATCTAGTACTCATTGGAACATTGTTTACAACAGCACATGTATAACTGTATACATCTAAAATAATATATATATTTCATACATATATATATATCAATTTTATTAAAATCAATATACGAAAACTAAAAATTGATTACTTATTAGTCTTGAAGAAGCGCTTACGGAACGTTGGCATTAAAAACAAATTTGTTTTTATTTTTCACTTCCCTGCATTTTTGGAATGGAATTTTCTATCTTTGTCTTATTCCCGTATTTCGGTGCTAGTAAAAGTAATATAAGACGCAACCAAGAAAAAGGAACAATCCGATCCGTCACGCGGTCTTATACTTGGGAGGGTGGAGGCTTAAAGGGATCAGAACTTTTGACCACCAGCCAGTTCCTTACCAGATATGAGCCTTTGAATGTTAGCTGCCCCTGGGAATCCCTATCTTAATTCAAATTAAATCCTAAGATTTTTGACATTTCAATATTCTTTTTTATATCAATTCCCTTAAGGAGCAAACAAAATTCGACATTTCATTCCAAATCTGCTAAAGAAAAGAGAAAAGGAGGTTGAATTTACAAAATTGTAAAATTCTCTTCTAATTTAAATGAAATATGAGTGAAAGTGATAAAAAAACATTTTTTTAATATAGCTTTATAATTTGTTTGTTATGACTTGAAAGAAAAAACTTATCTTCCGCTTGACTCTTTTTATCATCTCTTTTATTTATCTTCTTAAATATTCCTTATCTCTCTCTCACAGTCAATTTGTACGAGTGACCTTGACCTTAAAGACAATTTCTGAGATGAGAAATCTATATATTATTAATTTAATTATTTTTTAATTACATGTATAGATAATTTCCAAAAATAAATTTATTTATTTATTTATTTATTTATTTTTGTTTTAGCCACATAATCATCAAAAGAAAGTAGCCAAATATTATTGGGCAACTAAGGTGAGAAAATATCCTATTTCTTATGATTTCTATTATATTATTATACCAAAGAAACTCCCCTCACTTCCTTTTCCCCTAATCTGAACTTTAAAAAACAACCAGTTTTTTTTCTCTTGCCCGGGATTTCATTTCTTTTTTGTTTTTCTCCCAACTTGTTTAATATTTCTCCCCCTTTGAAACCTGTTTGCCAAAGCCGTTGAATTATATTAAACGTTTAATTTGTAAAATTTCATTATCTTACTATTAGTCCAATTGCAGCATACTTTTGCCTTGCAAAAGGTCGGGCAGTTCTAATTTTTGGACATTTTTTTTGATGTTTATTTTGTTTATTATAAAAAAATATAAATTTTCGATCTCAGCGAAAGGTTATTTGAAAAAAAAATCGTGAAATTTCAAAGTTTTTCTGCAATATTTCTTTAACTATGAGGTCTAGTATAAAAATAGCTATTATCATTTTAGTAGGGGAGAAAACTTCTATAACTTAATTATAAGGCAGATGAATTATGTAAGGGCTCGGAGAAGAGGCTGCTTTTTCTCAGGTTCTCTCTACATCATATTATTCGAGAAATATTTTGCCCAACATGACGTCAGCCATCCTCACTGCCACAATGGAATATTTTTAGTGGACCTGACCAATGTTAAAAAGTTTTTGGAAAAGTGAGGGGCATATGCATAATTTGCTCTCTAATCCCTTCGTTATAGGTCAATAAATATAAAAGAAGAGTTTGGAGAATCGAGGCGAGAACGACCATTCAAGAGAGTGCTCATAAGTGAATTGTCTTCCTTGTCTCGCTTCTTCAAACTCATGCTGTTATGTTTATTGACAAAGGGCCATCATTAAATGATATCTTGGTCAATTCATGTTCAAGCCGGTCGAAATTTGCCAAATATATGATCCATATATATATTTTTGTTGATTTTTCCCATTCTCACATGAAAGCACTGGACCCACTTTCACACCTTAACATTAGATAACATAAAAAAGGGTTAAAATTTTTTTAGCAATATCTCTCTCTATAACATGACATAAAAATAGCTAATAG
>JAAAKE020123583.1:0-15163 GCA_010014785.2 Anisolabis maritima
ATCAAGTTCCTCCTCCCCCTCGATGTAACATGTTCCTAACAATTTGTCGCATTGTTGATGTGAACTCACAGTTCTGGTAGGTTGCTTGTAAAGGACACACAAACACTGAATCTTTGACATAACCCCACACAAAAAATCGCATGGGGTTAGGTCGGAGCCCTTTGGGCAGATTGATATGAACATGTTACATCAAGTGTGGGAGGAGCTTGGAATTATAAACTTGCTATCTGCAGAATGAGTTCGAATGCACAAATGGAGCAGTACTAATATACGTATAAAAGAAACCTTGAGTTTTTCTATATGACTGCAAAGTTTTGTGATAATATGTCAAATAATACAGCTACAATAAATTCGTTAAGCCGCTTCAATCATTTATAACAACCCCATATAACAATAAAACATATCTTAACGTTAAGATTTAAAAATGAATAATTATAAAATTTACATATTCTATTCGTGATAAATTAATACAGACAAGTATATTATTTTCAAACAATAGTGTATTGTGTATATATAATATTTTATTTTAAAAGTAAGAAAAAAATAATGCAAAGCCATTTCGACTTCTCATCCTTGTGGTTTTTTCTTATTCAATTTTTTCTATTCCCACTTGTGTGTCGTTTGATGGTAGCTAACAACATTCTCCTTTATTGTTCTATTTAGTTCCATTTGTGCTGAATGTGCTCTCTCCACTTTATTTCGTGGAATTTAATTATCTTAACAATAACTAAATAGAACTAGATGCCTCTCAAGCCATTTACAGTTTTAGCTATTAACAGATAGTTACAACTTTAATCGTGGTATCATTTTCTAAAAAGAAAAATAAGACTTTCTATTTAAATTGTTTTTTAAAATCTAAGATAATGACATTTCCATAAAATAAACAGTTATTTACTAAAAGCACTTTAATGATAATTAAATCATAGTAAATCTACATAATAGCTCTCAAGTTGTATTTAAGCCCACTTGCCCTAAAAGGCTTTTCTATTTCAAATGCATCCGAATGTATCATTAACTATTGACAGTCTCTGTGCCACGGGGCTTGTACTATTTAGACTGATCGCAAGTAGGTAAGCAAATGAATCAATAACAAATATCGCTCTCAATAGCGCTCTGTTCAGCTCGAAGAGGAAGTTGAAACAACCTTAAAATATGCTATGTTTATTTTACCTGGTTTTTCCTGAGGATCGCTTCGCGTCTGTCCCGTTCCGCCTCCCAAATTTGCCTTTTACGTTCCTCGACCTGATGACGGCGATCTGTATCTCGTTGTCGAAGTTCATCAATTCGACGTCGTCGTTCCTCTTCTTTTTGTTCCCGATAACGTTGTGCTGTTAATGCTTGTTGCCTCAACTCTTCAATTTTACGCTGTCGTTCTTCGTTTTGTCGTTCACGCAATAGACGGAGACGTTCTTCGCGTTCCTTTTGCGAAAGGGCCGAACCGCCATCTTTGCCTAAGAAAAAGAAATTTAGATAAATAATTATTAAAAAAAAAAAAAAACAACATAAAATTAAATTATTATTGGAGAACAATTATACGATTTTAGAAATATCAATTAGTAATTTGAGAAAAATTTTGTTAAAAAACACTACATGCGACAAATTTTTACTCTAAATTTTGTTAATTTTTTAATGTAAAATATCTACATTATCATAAAAAGTAATTCTTAATTAATTGAAATGTGATTTAAATCATTAAGAATTTACAAATCAGAAACAGAAATTTGTTTAGTCATCCGCATAAAATAGTACCCGCCCCAAAATCCATTAGAACTCTAACTCTGACTTCATATAAAGGAATAAATTTTTTGTACCTCAAGATCTAAAAATTATTAATCTTTGAAATTTATTATTTAAAAGTCGTAATTAGGAGGAGGTAGCTCCAGTCCTAGTAGGGGCTGATATACTGTATTAGCTGAAGTTTGATCCTTTATTTAGATGGCTTTGGTCTCCATTCCTCTAATTTTTTCCTACTAAAAAATTTTTTATGATTGATCCAGCTGCAAAACCAGTGCTAATAGTAACTCTACTTTTATAGTTTAACATTCAATAATATTATTACACTTAATATTAATATAATATATATATATATATATATCTTATAATAAATAAAGTACAACTTTTATTTGTAATCCTCTCTCTCCTCTTCTCTCTCATCTATAGATAGCATACAAAACATGGAAGCTTTTAAAATGAAAAAAGGTTCATTCATTGCAGTTTTCTATTCATTTTATAATGGATCTCATTCGTAAAAGGTCATTTATATCTCAAATCCCATGAATAATAAATCAAAAATAAATCAATAAATAAAAATGTTCTCTGGAAAAAAAAAAACGTGTCAAAACAAAACAGAATGTTAATTGTTAAACGGAATGTTAGTGTTAGTTGCATAATATTTGAACAACTTACAAAAATATACGGATATTCCAAGAAGGGGAAGGCTATAAATAAAAATCTCTTTCTTTCTAAGAATCTAAATCTTCTCTTCAACTTGGACAAACATATGTGACGATTCTAGGGTGACAGGGGGTAATGGAAAGAGTTATATTTACAAAAATGAATGTAAATTTCTTCATCTCTTGCCAATCCATAGTCCATAGTGACATTTTATAGAAATATATTTAAAACAGCCTAGCATGAAAAAATTATTACATCTACTACTTTTTTAGAGATTTTATTTTATGTATTTTCAGAAAATCAGATCTAGCTAACAACTAACTTTATGTTCATAGTGTAATTACAAGCCAGAGAGGATTTGAGGCTTTTACAAAGCGGAATGTTAGTATGTAAAAAAGAGAATTAATTCTTTTTTGGAGAGATATTATTTCAATTTATGAAATTTTCAGCAACCACATTAAAAACAATTTTTCATGCTTTAATTAATTAAATTAAAATGCAAAATTTCAACTTTAACCTAATAAATTATTATTAGCTTTATATTTTTTTTTAATTAAGTTGAACAAATAATGGAATAAAAGAGAAAGAAGTTTTGTACCCCAATCTTGCCTCTCCTGGATGAAAGAAAGCTTTTGAAAATGTTGACTTTGAGATTATCTTTTATGTTTCTCACAAGCTTACTATATAGAAAAAGCAAAAAAAAAAGGGAGAAAAACTTTGGATTATAACTTTTACGGGCAAGATAATTTTATGTTCTTATAAATGCCATTAGAAAGAATATTTTTACTGAATTCATTGGAATGCCGCTAGTTAAAAACCCTCAAACATTTAAGGGGCTTAAGGCCACGTCTCGATTGTTTTAACATGCTGGAGGAAAAAATTTGTTTAAATCACTCTTTCTAATATAATAACATTCAACAATTAATTCTAAATTAGTTTAACAAATAATACTGTATATAATATTAGTTCAGTAGAGTCACAAAACATGGATTATATAAGACAATGTTACTTTGAGGCTCTGGTGGCTCTCTATTGTTTATTCACATAATATATTGTTCATTCAAATAATTCCAGAGATAATTCTTGGAGACTGTGCATTTGGCTACCTGCGTTCTCTAGCAGATCTATTTCGGCACTGAGCCAGAAGGCGTCGTCCTGGTAGCGGCCCTCGTCGTCTATCAGCCACAACAATGGACAATGTACAATGGTCAAAAGCGTTCGGGTGAGGAAACAAAAAATTAGTACTTAGTGTAAAAAAATATATCATAAAAAAAAAAAAAAAAAAAAAACATTAAAGAACAAATGTCCTTTCGTTAATATTTGAACAATCAATGTTAGAAAGCCAAATGCAGTGAAATCGAATAGAATATCAAAATACAAAGAAAAATTTATTCTCTGTTATATTTAAAGAGGAACTTAAAAATATAACAAAACTAGAATCTTAAATCAATAAACCAAATGATTGTGTTATTTCGGCAACTTTTATTTTTTATATGATACATGAATCGATGAAGCGGAGGAGTTTGAGGCCAAAACGCTCCTTCCATCTAAATTATTTAAAAAAAAAAAAAAAAATTGGTAAAAACAGGAAAATGGGATCTTCACTTGAGAATTGAATAAAGTGAAATGTTTTGGAAATGAGAGTTTAAAACCTGCAGCAGATCCATCCGATGGGTCTTCATTCCTAATTGTCTTTAAATAAAACAGAGATATAAAATTTAAATTGATGTAAATAAGAACAAATTTATTTTTATAGAAAATCCTAAAAGCTGACATTTCGGAAGACCAACGTCTTTTCTTCAAGACTAGAAGGGTTTTAATAGGGAGATCGGAGCCGGTGGTCACATTTTTCATATTTGGATTTTTTATTTATTTTTCCTATGAATATTATTCACATATACTAAAGTACATCTATCCATGCATGTTTGATAAAGATTTCAATTTTTTAGATAAGTAGATAGAGATGCCTGAATCAAATGCAGAGAATGGAATGGACGGGAGAGAAGAAAAAAATTCTCTTATTTGTCGACGTTTCGAGGACCACTCGCACTATTCATCAGGACAAAATAAGGTATCCTGAAGTTAAGTGGCTCAAAATGTTTGCAGCGATAATGCCTGGCTTTATTTTTTTTTCCTTTAAAATGGGGAGGGATCTTAACAATTAATTTGCCAATCCAATTCTTACTCGGAGTTTGAATGCCTTTTTTAAAGGAAAAAAGGAGTGTTTATAATATAATGAATCTGTTTTTCTTTTGTTTTGTAAGGCAAAATTTGGAATCAATAAAATAATAATAATAATAATAATAATAATAATAATAATAATAAAATACTTAAGGCGGATTTCTAAAATATAGCCAGACATTATCTCTGCAAACATGTCGAGCTACCTAACATCCTGACACTATTTTACCTGATGAAGAGCGTGATCGGCTCTCGAAACGTTGACAAATAAGAAAATTTTTTACTTCATTCCTGACTGCCGGCCCATTTCATTCTCTTTTAAATTTTTTATTTGCACTTCAAATTTTGACTGCTCCTAGCTTGGGGTTGGTTGTCACATATATTCAATAAGGTAAAACAGAAATTGCCAAATTCTAGAAAAATTTTAAAAGCAGGTAAACGTTTGCTAAATCTGTTATCTTTAACAAAACAGTGAAAGAATAATTCTAATCCCATGTTATTGTTTATTTAATTAATAAATGTTCTTTTTTAATATTTTACTAAATTAAAGTTCTAATACATAACAATAATACATAATAATAGATACATTGTGACATCTAGGCCCCTACTATAAACTGACATAACCAGCCCCGTCATGCCATTTTGAAAAAACCTTTGCCTAAAATACATAATCCTCTTAATTGAGCCTTGATATAAAGAATGGGAAAAATACTTTGATGGCTTTCACCAGCCATTAGAATTGAGATAATAAAATAATAGAAGAAAAATGTATTTAGACTATGAAAAAATAGAAAACGTTGAATAAAAAGAGCACACTTAACAACGCAAGTCAAGCATATACCAAAAGACGGGGCTATAAATGTGACTACCATTGATAGCGACTGAAAAACAGAGCTTGTGACAACCAGCCCCGGGCTACGCCTCATATAATTATAAAATTATCCATGCATTTTGTTTTAATAAAAGTAGGTAAATTGACAAAGGTATATGTCTTTGAATAAGTTTTTAAAAAAAATTATTATGAGAAAATGTGTAGGTTGAGTTAGCTGGTTGCCGCCCTCCATTGGCAGACTCTCTTGGGCCAGTATTGGTCCATTATGATACCACTTTTTGGGGTGAGATTTTTCTCACTTTCCTACCCCAGGAGGAGACTTCTGGCAGAGTTGGAAATAAATGCGGCAAGCCGGACTCGAACCCAAGCTATTTTCATACTCTAGATTCGTAATCCGGAGCTTAGTCACTACCTCTTCGACAAAATATGTAACAACTTTTATATATTAATACCACACTAGTCATGAAGAAAATTCTTTAACCGCCTAAACGTCGACTGATTGGAGTTAATAATGAAGGCCTAAAGGATAATTGTTTTCACAAACCAGTTTGTTTTTATTTATAAAAAAAAATAAAAAAGATAATTATTCATTTATACATCAATGAAAATAAATTTTTTATATAGCAGAAAATATTAGTGGATGCATTATCATTGAAAATCTTATTAATAATAAATTAATTTTATGCATTATTTTCCCATATCAAGTCAATATCATTCTTCAAAATATTCTATGGTAAATGTTCTGTATGAAAATGTTAATTGTAAATCAATGGTTTAGATAAATTAACTTAATTAATGCAAAATTAACGGCTACGATTCCGGGCAGCACAAATAGAAAACAACCTGTTAAAAAAAAAAGATTATTATTTAATCTAAAAACTAATGGACAAGCAATTGTTTTAAACATAAAAAAAAAAAGAAACATGTTATATGAAAAAAATGTTAATCCTTACTCAAGACTGATGTGTGAAGTCCGAGTTCCGAAAAGAGTGATAAATGGTATAAATGGTCAAGCAAAAAAAAAAAAAAAAAAAAATAATAGTAGAAAAAATGCCATTCAAGAGGAAAAAAGGAAATGATTGCAGCTCACTAATGAAATGCTGGATTTAATGCAAATTCTCGGAGGAAAAAAAACGTGACAAAACATGCGGAGTAGAAATCACTAGAAAGAGATTTTCAAAAATGGTCCTATTTAATTTTGGAAAAGTCCATTAAATCATCAATAAAGAAAAGAGTTGCAGCCTGGAGGAAGATAATTATATATATATACAAAAGTAGTAAGAAGAAAGCGTTATATATATAACGTTTTCTCCCTTCTTACTACTTTTAGATCCCTGATATAAAAAGATAAATTACAAAGGTTGAGAAATATTCTTCAACTTAGTATAGCAATCTTTATGGGGAAAATTGTTCTATTACATTATTTATTATTAGAAGAATTTTATTTTATTTTCTTATAAATAAAATAATTCAAATTTTTTACTTTTAAAATTTATCAATTCCAACTTTTAAATGAAGAAACAAAAGTTTGCTCTAGCAAGTTAACTAAAGGTGAATTCCAGTTCATTTTTTGCAAAACTCATTTTTCTTTAAGAAAAATTTTCTACTTTATTAAAATAATTCTTCTAACTTATAAAAAATTTTATTATAAAGCTGTAACTTTGTTCTTTAATAAACTTTGAATTCTCAAGGCTAAAAATCCTATTCTTTCAAAAAATAATAAAATTTTATGAACATCGGAGAATTTATTAGTCTTTTTGAATTATTACCTCGTCTTTTTAGGGAATGAACTAATTACATTAATTGAGCGTTTATTGTTTTATTCAAAATTGCAAATTTGTGATTGGGAACTTGAAATGATAGGCAAGTCTACTTAGACCATCATCTCTTTCTAATTCCATCCAATTAAGAATTTGAAATCATCACGAATAAATTAATAATTGGAAGTTAAATTTATTATTTCAAATTTATTCATCAAAATATTTAGAGAGAATAAAAAGTATTTATTTATCCAAAATATTTTGTAAAGTTTACTTATGTAAAAGGACCATTTTCGAAGAGATCTCGGGGTCAGGGGTTACCTGTACCGAATTCGGGATCCGGGGGCTCGGGGCCGACACAAGCGAACCAGTGCAGAGTGTCAACACGGCCTGGGGGCACCGCAACCGATTCAACAAAGTATAATAAAGTAAACTATAATAGAATACATCGATATCAACTCCAATGAGATAAAAAATTTTAAATGAAAGTATTTTCATAAAAATAATAAAGAAAAAAATTAAACTAATTAACATGGCTTACATAAATTTATTCGTTAGATTGTTGGAAGGTAGGCAACCCCAATGACCAATTCACTAATAGATTTTTCGAGCTCCACTAGAACGGACCATGCATGAATTGTTGATTTCTAGGTAGATTTAACAATTGCGCATGCTTAGTTCGCTCTGGAGCAATTAATCGAAAAAACCATGAATGAGCAAACACGAATTAATTTTTGCAGCCCTAAAGAAAATAAATAAAAAATTAACTTTTTTTTAGATAGCAGAGACATAAATAAATTTTAATAAGAAAAAGATTATAGAAATAAAAAAAAAAAAAAAAAAAACAAACTAAAGATGTCTTTTGAAAATTTTAAAATCTTGAGAAAATTTGAAAATTGAATTCACGAACTTGTTTCAAAATTCAAATTTTTCAAATCTTGGAAGAGAAAGGGTTGCTGGACCAATCGAAAGGAGAAAATCAAAACTAACTTTTTCTTACAATGAGTACGTTTAGATCACAGATCAGGACACTATTTGTTAAAAAAAATCGGGAGTGACCTCCCCTCGACTTTCTCCTATACACATATATAGGTGAGTTAACAAGATTTTTTAGAAAAAAATGTCACTAGCCGGAAGCCACACTTCGAAGCCACCGGGGTCTCTGATTTTGAAATAATATATCTATACCACATTTTAATCATCTCAGTGAAATAAAATTTAAGTTATCATGATTTTTGGAAAAAAGTACGAACATACACAAACAGACACAGACATAATTCGATGGTATTTTCGGTCTAAGGGAGGTCTAAAACCTCAAGAATAATCAAAATCTCGAGATCAAATTTTTGGAGGATATCAATACTTTCCTTATATTGTTCTCCGTATACGAGAAAGGAGAAATTCCCAATAATTTTAACAAAAAGTGCCCTGTGCTCAAAGCGTACTCACTATAAGAAAAAGTTATTTTTGATTTTCTCCCTTTGGCTGCATCAGTAGCCATTTCTTTTCCATTCGACAGCCATCATCAATATATTTATTCCGTTCGAATCTTGAAAGAGGCAAAATTAAAGACATATAATCCTATAATCAACAAGAAATGAATAAAAATAGCAAAAAAATCCTCCTTTATTAAATTGGAAGAAAATAGAAAATTAAAAGTAAAACAAAAATTACAATCTTGATTATTGTATTGATATTTAAATCTTTGTAATTTCTTTTGCTTATGCACAATGTTAAAGAAAATAAAAGCCATTTGGATTTGGATGACCTACCTAAATAAATCTACGTAAATATAAATCGCTTAAGAATCATCATGACCTTTTCAAATTTCGGGATTTTTTTATAAGCTCTGAAACTCTGAAAGCGCCTCTTCAAAAAGGTCTTACTCAACCCATGTCTAATAAAAGGCCTTTTCCAGGTGAGTCAGAGCTGTCGTTAAGCTCAAATAATTATAAATTTTACAGTTCATGAATTTTGAGTATCAATAATAATAAAAAAGCTAATCAAATCTTTATGAAGGTGACATTTGTTTAAGGAAAAAATTTTTTCGTCTCCTGTAAATAATTAAAAAAATGGACCATGATGGTTCTTATTAATTATTTAAAACATTTCTTGTTTCCTTATAAAATATTTTTATTTAATTACGGTATGATATATTAATATAATTAAATTAAAAATAATCTTTAAATAATCTTGTCTCATTTGTAAAAAAAAATTTTTGCCTTTCAAAACCGGAACCCATATGGACAGTAGCAAAAAATTGTATAACATGTTTAAATATACAAATTACCCATTCATATTTATTTAAATTAATTACTAGCCAATTATTATTAATTTTTCATTCAGGAAGTGAGTCTCTGACCAATGGATTATGAACAGGAGTCTTGTAATTACTCTTAGTTAGTAGGCTTTTTCAACTTTTCATAGTGCCAGCCGGAAGCCATTGATTTTTGTTTATTCAAAGCAATATATATATATTACTATAATATATGCTTAAACCCCACTTGCTGATTTATAAATAAGTTCCAATCTGTAACCAACTTTTAGACAATAAACAACAACGAAAAATATTTTTTTAAATTTCATTTAAACTCTTTTTTTGTTTTTGTTTTAATTTAATTTAATGTCATTTTTGACTGCTGCGATCTTTATGACTATATTATATACGATATTTGATGAAAAATCAGTAACGATGTCTTCCGGCGGGCGTTAACAGCCTTGTTCCTCGGGGCCACCCATCCGAGGTTCAGCGCTGCTTGACCTTGCTTGCCAACAAAGATCTTGGTGGCTGTTGTACTTCTCTCCGGCCAGACCCGCCGGTATTTATACTCTTTTTGAAATGAAATAAAATAATATTTTAAAAGTTGGTTACAGATTGGAACTTATTTATAAATCAGCAAGTGGGGTTTAAGCATATATTATAGTAAAATAAGGAGATAAAATCTTTTAAAAACTGCAAAAAGATAACTCCTCAAATCTGATACATTTAGATATGGAAACACGTTAATTCCATTCCATCCATATCTATTGATTAATATTTATAAAGGAAAAATAAATTTTGATAATATATAATTGATTCAACAAACTTTTAGGAGGGGTCCAACCACAGCTTAGGAGGACAACAACCAAATGGACGTGTTGTGGTTTACTTTCCATGTTAGAAACTGAGATTATTATATATAGTAATAAACAAGAAGGGCTTCAATAACAAGCAAGTCAATAGTTATAAGGAAGTGAGTTGAGTTGTGAATTTGGCCAGAAGATATCCCAATTGAAGAGATTCAATTAGACTTGATTAGGTGGTGTGTATTAGCATTAGCATAAGTCTAATTACTCAAAGACAAACAGGCAAACGGATTCGGTATTAAGCAGATGCCTACGAGAGACAGAGCTTCGTCTTCTAATGGAAATGAGATGAGCCATTTGCTATTAACTGCTCTGTTGATTCTGTTGACTCTGAGGCCATGTTTTTTTTTCACGAGTCATTGCTTACGTTAATCAATCATTGTCTCAAATTGGATTCTTGAGTCGCATCAGTCACAATTTGCGTGGATTTGACAAATGTTTCTCTTATCATCTTTTCACTACAAAATAGAAACTCTCAAGGAATGATAAATTTTTATGATCTAATTGTATGGAAAATTATGGATTCTATATATGAGCATTTTTCATTCTGATGATCCTTAGGAAACGAGGATCAAAGAGATATCACATTATATCACATATGCCTGAATACAATAATAAGGAGGGTTTGTGATTTGGTCACGGACTTTGCGATTAAAAAATAAAGGAACTCTTTAGCGTTGGCAATTATCAATATTGAAAATATCAACAACTTTACTACTTGGCCAAAGGAACAGTATTTTTTTGTGAAAGCATAAAAATGTTGAAGGCATAAAAACCCTCATAACCTACAAAATAATAATTCCCTGTTTAATTACACTATCGCCAATTTCAGGTTCTCTGGCCGGTGCCCTTTTTTAGGGGTGAGAGGCCCTTCACCGCTCTACTTCTTCCCTCCCATTCACAGTAATATTTTAAACAATACGTACTTATATTATTTATAATGTATTGATTGTTAAAGTAGATTATCCAGATTAAAAACATATTTCTATTAAATTTTTGAAAATTAAAAATTAAATTTTAATTAGTTATTTCTATCATGAGATCTCAAAAATGGATTAAATAGATTTCAAGTAGCTATAAATTAATTCCCTGAAACTGAATATGCCCTTACGAAAATGGAATAAGGTGAGCACGAAGCACGAGGGGAATTAACTTGCAAAATAACATAATTAATCCCAAGCTAAGTAGATGACAAAGCCATACTTCGCTTTCAAGGGGAAACCTCTTGGAATGAAATTTCATGTCGGATAATAATTAATAAAAAGTGGTTTAGAATAATTGTTTGTATAAAAATAAAATAAACAGAATTATAAAGGAATAATATTATAAATACAAAATAAAATTCTTGGAAATGGAAGATCTGTTGCTGATCAATATTTTGATTACCTCTTTTTATTTGTATTTCAAATTAGTTCTCTAAATATATATATATATTTCCTCTCGTTTTTTGCAACTCTTATATTTTATATTTATTATTTTTTTAGGTTTAGCTTTCATCATTCAAATTTGTAAAGAAAGCTATCGGATGGCATTTTCATTTACTCTCAATTCAATAGAGTAAAATTTAATTTTAAAATCCCATTTAAGCATTGAAAACGTGGAGCCATTCAAAGAAATCAATATAATATGATAATCATATATATGGATTCGAGTTTTTTTTTTTCTATAGTAATACAATGCGTAAAAAATAAAATGTAGTCCATTCATAAATTTAAGAGACGAGCGAGAAACTTGATAAAATAAGGATAAGAAAAGATTGTGATTGTAATAATGCCGGTCTTAAATTACTTAGGCTGGCAATCCACATACTCATCAAGAGAACAAAATATTATAAGTGTGTATCTTTTATTAAATGATGGGAGAAATAAAAAATTTAGGATATATTATTATTTATTACTCCAAAATAATAATTTTATTTAATAGAATTTTTGGTCTCTGTTATTCTGGGAATTATTCTTATTTCTTTTAAAAATATAATAATTAAAGACTAATCGTTTCATAGAGACTTAGTTATCAGGTTAACAAAGGGATTAGGATGAGTTAACTAGAAAAAGGTATTGTACCCCGGTAATTTGTTAACTATACATGAAACAAAAGACCCGGATATTGCCGAATTCAGAAAATTTCATTTTTCATTTATATTCAAAATAAAATTTTTCTTTCATTTATAATTTAAATAATTCAAAAATAACTGAAGCTGGGCCCCTTGATTAGTATTAATATATATTAAAAAACAGGCTCCGAATAGTAAATAGATTCATAAAACTTTCCTTTTTCATTCATGATCTCAATAAAAAATTATTTCATTAATAAATTTAATAATTTAAAAAATTTTGCTCATTCAAGAATAAATGAGCTAGCTAGCTAGATACAGGGTCAGTCGAAGCCTCGTGGCTAGTATTAATAAATATTCAAATGAATACTCTTTTTATTTTTTATTATTACTAAATAAATTATTCTATGATGAATGAATGTCATATTAGCTTTTTGATCAACTTTCGGACACATCTGGGAGGAAAATTAATTGAAAAGTCCCAACCACACATCTGGCCGTTGAAGCTTTAAACTTCAATATTGAATCTCCGTTTCTTGATTGCATATGAAGTAGGTTATGGGAAGGGGAGTTTGGGGAGTGACTAACTACCTCAGGTGAAATTATTTCCACTACGAAAATATTCTGATCAAACATTCACAGAGTGAAAATTAATATTTGCATGTAAGCTATAAAAACTGAGCTTCTTTGAATAGTTTAAAAATATTAAAATAGTATCTATGTAGCTGAACCTCCGCTAATTTGATATAGGTTAAATATTTTTACTTTCTCTTGTCTAATATATGTTATAATATAGTGAGAAAAAACAACGCAAAAAAATCGATGTTGAGATTTCAACGGAAATACACGTTGTGAGGTCTCCTGAGACTAAAAAATGGGGTTCGCAAAATAATTTGTCTCTATGTCTGTGTGTCTGTGTGTGTGTGTGAACAATATTTCTCAAAAAAGAAAAGAGACTCGATTTAATGATGTACTCTTTTAGTTTCTCCGATTTTCTCAAAATTCCTTCTAACGATTATGATTAAAATTCATAAAACAAATAAATATTTATTAGATGACTTTTGAAATATATTAACTATCTTCCCCAAAATTGTTTGGTGGTCAATTTACTCTTGTGCGTTTATGGGTTTTTTGTTATTTTCTCTGGTGGGATAGTACATCACTCAAGTTGTCTGATGTGCTTTTAGTCACACAATTAACGTCTTTAAAACAGTTATATTCTTTTACGATTATTCGCGTTTACCTTTTAATGGCTACTAGTATCCTCCCATATTTTTATTTATTCATTCAAGATTTCTTCTTCCTTCCCTTTATTTAATTTTAAGTATAGTCTGTTCTGGGGTTCTGGGAATTCCAGAATTTTATCATCACTTTAAAACTGAGATGGCTTTCCCCAATACCATCCGAACCAATCACAATGGACCTCCTTTCTTCGCATTGATATTTATAAGTGAGGGATATGGAAGAAGCGTGGGGCGTACACTCCTTCCATATCTCTCTCTACTTCTCTGAAATTCTGGGAGCGTATTTTTTTTTTAATTTATTTTTTAGAGGCGATTAACCGGGGGAAAACTTCCCAGGTTCACTGACCGTTTGGCCAAAATTTAATAAAAAGAAAATTTCTAAGAAAATATATTCAAGTTTTTTTTTTTTAAATATCAAATATTTCTTTATAAGATAAAACATCGATAGATGAATTCAGCTCATTTAACACGAGTTTATATGGTATGTATAGCCCATATTTACGTGGTTGGGAGTGTTTGAAAGGGAAGCAGCGCCATCAGACCTTCCACTTGGTTTCCTGGCCATTGAATTCGCTGATGCAGGTTGCCAAACAAATATTTATGATCCCGGGAGAGAGGGAATGAGCAGAGGCAAGTGTTTGCTGTTACGATATTTGATTTGAACCTCTTGGCTGAGGATATTAGCTCTCGAAATTTCAAAGAGAATGGAGGAGAAACTTGCACCATCTTCGGCAACGATCAACTTTATTGCAAGCCAAATTATCATATATATATAATGGTCTGGTAGTAAGGAAATGGAGCTTGGTTTGAAGGGAATATTAAGATTATCAAAATTATCTACTCATTATTATATATAATAAGCTTAATATAATATTACAAACATCTCCTGTAATGGTCTGATAATTTAGTAACTTGCTATCGCACACTCTATAATAATGTTTATTAAGTCAGGGGCGCTAATTAAATAGAGAGTAACGAAAAAAAGGCCAAATAAAATTTTTTTACGCCGGATACTTAACCTTGGAGAGGAAATAATTATCACTATAAAATTTCTTCCAATTACTTGGTGAACGAAAATATGTTGATCTAGAAAGCAAAATAATGAAAGGTTTTTTATAACTCCTTTTCGACAACTGGTCCATATTAAATTATTGATTGATAGCCAATTTAATTTAAATAAATTTTATCACTTTGGATTGGAAGCGAACCACTGTCCTGAGAACGTAAAGCGACACCACTAACTCTGCCCTAAGGGGCAGGCCAAAAAATAACAAGCATGTGAAAATACTATCTCACTTTTGGGGGTCAACTATATAAGCTAATCAGTTATCGTCTTGAATTTAGATATAATAATAAATTTGTATATTAAATAATGATGTTGAGATGTGTATAACGGAGAAATAATTATATATTATATATTAGGAGAAATAGGATCAAGTCCCAATGAGATATATTTTATATATGATAGCGGCTCGATGTCATCTCATTATGTTGGCCTAAATACACTGAGGTGCAAAAAAGTGGGACTTATAAATTGAATTTTTTAGAATTAATATCAATATATAGCTTTTTT
>JAAAKE020123605.1:4065-15162 GCA_010014785.2 Anisolabis maritima
ATTCTCGCTTCGAACGCATATTACGCCTATCATCAGGACCTAAGGCCACCATATTTATTTAGATATTTTTACATTATGATACATTGATTACATGATAAAATTACTTAGAAAAATAATGTTACAACTTTAGGTGAACAATAATTTCCATACAAATATATTTATAGTTGTGTGTTGCAGAAAAAACAAAATTCCAACTCAACCCCATTTTTGGGGCCCATAAAGTGTTGATACAATTAGTCATAGTTTCTGTGTTGTCTTGCCGTAAAATTTTATATCAATTAGAGAGAGGGAGAGTAAATTAAAGTGAGACTAATTATTAGAAATAGATTACATCATCTCTTTATATAAACAAACGCGTGCCTTTTGGGTAAAATGACTAAAGAGGGGGAGAGAGATTCAATAGATAAATAGATCTATGATGCTTTTCCCAGCCAAAAGGACCATCACGAAATTCAGAGTGCAAATAAATAATGCCGAGAGAGAGAGACAAGGTCATTCATTAGCTTAGTCATTTACTCGACCGCTGACTATGATAACGTTAAAAAAACCAAAGATAAAGAAATTCAATACAAAGGCTATTTGAATTAATTACTCTAAGTCAAAGTAATAAGAGTGTGACTAAGTACACAACTTTTAGATATTTTTTATTTGTAAATTAAAAAAAAAAAGGTCTATGGTCATCAATCATACAGCTAAGCAGACTAGTCGAATATTAGGAGTCATAAATAAAGAAAAACTAATTGAGATGATTGATCTTTGCATATTGAGCGTCGCTCTTTGCCAAATTATAATACAAGTACCTAAATTTGTAATTGTTTTTCAACTAAGGGGTCGAAACCTAAACCTCCGCTCTTAACTTAATAAAGAAATTGTTTGAAATTAAGGCCTTATCAGTATATGGGATAACTGTAAGCCCCTTAGACCTAAAAAGGAAAAAAATGCCCGGTAAATTTCAAAATATATATAAAAATTCAAAATTCAAAAAAAAAAAAAAAAAGATAATATCGCAGTCCCATTAAATGCTTCCTTTTTTTATATTAAAAAAATAGTGCCCTAGGACCGTAGCAGAATATTTATTTTTGTGGGGGGGTAATTAATAATAAATGTTGCTTACAATGTTAAAAAATTCAGATAACAGTTTTCATGTGCAAAAATGGAAAAATGTAAAAAAGTAAAAAGAGACGTTGGAAATTAAATAAATTTTTTATTTCATTCTCCTATCCCAAAAATTAAATTAATCAGCCACATCTTATATTCTTCAGGGTAAGTCAGGCCTAGGCAAACTTTTTAGTTGTAAAAATTCAAAAGGGACGGCAGGACGCAAATAAAATACAATTTTTGATATGCATTATTATGAAAAATGAATTGTAATATAAAAAAATAAATAATGAGATGAATTTTACATTTTTCACCATCCGATGTTAATTTTGTTATTGAGATTCTTAAATCGCTTGTAAATGTTCATCTGTGATGTTCAAACATGATCGTAAAGAGTTTTTATTGAGATTCATGATAGAAAATGTTTGTTCATATATGTAGGTTGTTCCAAAAATAGCCAACATTTTTCGAGCAAAATCTTCAAGTTGATAGAATTTATCCGAATTAAGAGTGTTGTAAAATTTACAGATTTCTTCACGACGATTCAATTCTCTTAAAGGTCGAATGAGAGTAGCTCAAGACAGAAATGGTAGGAAAGAGTAAATATGCGAGTATAAATTTACATTAACAGTCTTTCGCTGCGCCGAAAATTTTTCCGTCTCTCTGTTCAAATTTATTTAAAAAAAAAAAAGGCATTAAACAACAAAAAAAGCAAACTTTTTTTTAGAAATACGATTATAGTTCGAGGGCTGAACAAAAATTCGTGGCGGGCCGTAGTTTGCCCAGGTCTGGTGTAAAGTGAATTCACAAAAAAGTCATGACAGTCCGACACTGCACATATATGCGCTTTCAGAATTTTTAAATGAAATATTTAATTTTTTTAATGATATTTTAAGATCAACAATATCTTGATATTTTTAATCTTTCCTTTAATGGAGAAGGGAAACAAAAAGTTAAAAAAAAAGGGACATGAATGAAAAAAGGTTAAGAATCTCTATTTTAACGGATAAAGATAAAATATACTTAAGGCTTAAAGTTTAGAGTTTACATGATGAAGTATTTTTTCATTATTTTAAACGCAAAAAATACATCAGGATCAAAACTCAATAGAAAACCTCCCGTTGGCGGGATTGCGAATACAATTTAAAAATAAATGATAGAAGACATACCGCTCTTATAATGAAATGAGTTTAAAGAGAGATGATACCGAAACAAAAAGAGAGCAGAAGTTGGAAAACATTTTGTTTGGGTTTAATCAAAAATTCTCCATTATTTAGATAGAGAAATTAAATTCTATGCGATTTAATAGAATTATTTTCTGGATGAAGCAAAAACGAAGATGGGGGGGAGGGGGGGGGGGTGAACGTGTATAATTGAGTGCTGGGCCCTTCAGAAATAAAGAGGTAATATCATTAGGAACTCTTTTTCTTGTTATTTGCCCGGAAGCTTAAGAAAAACTAGGCTTCAGGTTACTTTTTTAAATTGAGGTCATGTGAAATCAGCAGCAACAGCAAAACCTGCGAATCTCTTTTATAATGATATAGCCTTTTACTTGATGACAAGAACCTCTGACATATTTAATATATTTCCCCTTTAAATAGATGAAGAAGCAAGTTTAGCGAGCGCCTAAAATCTAAAATCCCCTCCCCCTTAAGGAGACGCTCTCGAGCAAATATTTTCCTTAGATAGTAAAACTAGGTTTTCTAGAATGATATACGACACTTGTATTTAAATTTGTTGTAATTTAGTTCAAAAAATTATTTATTCGATGAAGTGGGAGCGTGGAAAAACAAAGAATATAAATAATTAAATTTTTTATTTCGATTTAAAGTATGTAAAATTCGTATCGATGGCTGCCATCTGACGTTCTATATACATTCTTGTCTCTCGGGGTCACCCATCCACCCAAGTGCTTAGCTAATTACAATTTAGTTGTAATAAATAAGCCTGAGATTTAATTAAAATTCAAAAGAATTTTTTATTTTTAAGTCTTTTTCGCCACTCCGTCCTTATTTATTTATATTAATTGGTAGCCAGTATAATATAAATAAATTTCTATTGCTAAGGACGGGAAGCGAATCTCTGGTAAGTGAGGTGAGAGCTCTACCCTATTCAATAAATTATAAAATAAACGTTGATGTCAATGTAAATAACTGATCTGCAAAGTGGTTTTTTTAGGTTAATTCGATTTACCTTTACTTCTTCATAATTCAAAAAACCATCTTAAGAGTTTTTATGTATGGAAGTGTGTGAGATGAAATTTAATTTATATCTCTGGAACCTCAGAACCAAAAATGATTAAACTTGCCATGATTATTGTTCTAGAAGGGCCAATGAATTAAAATACATAATCAATCAATTCATAGGCATGGGAGATGAGATGAGGTGAATTTTTATTAAAATTCTTCAAAATAGATAATTTATTCGAAGTGGAAAGTTTGGCAACCTGCTTGTCGTTTATCCATTCTCCCTTTTCAAGTTTGGACGACCTTAACACGCCTCATGAATCCAACGAACACGAACGAAAGGCATTCGTTTTAATGGAGAAACAGAAGCCGTCAAAAACAACGACCTCTTGATGAAGAGAAAGAGTCTTACAAAACTTTCGAGAGAATGAGGATAGAAAAATAAATCACCTACTACCACTACTCCTTTATAAATCCCTTCTCTATTAAATTCCACATATAAATAAGAAAATGAATTTTTCATTTAATACAAAGAATATTAAATTTAATTAATTAACGATATAAATATATATTGTAGAAATCATAAACAAAGGAATAGTTGAGTTAAATCCCCCAAAACTAAAAATTAAAAAGGATTATTGAATTTTATTTATTCGTTACTGTTAAGCAAAGCGTGCAGTGCTGAATCTTGGATGGGTAAATCACAAGTCCAGTGATAAAGGGAGCTCCGAGTGGAGAGACGCCAGAGAAGACACAAAGGGGGAAGAAAGAAAGAATTCTCAAAAGAGTGGTCGGCCATCAGAAAGGAAAATCGGATTTTCAAACAATAGAGTAGCCATTGCGTACGAAGGTAGGAATGCCAAATATTAATGACGAAGGACAAATATAAATGCTAATTCTTCTATGACCAAACTATCAACTATCTATATGGCATTATTGGGGTGAGCCTTCTGATGAAGGAGTCGTTAATAACATCCGAAATATCTGGCACGTGCTAATAAATTTATTTCTCTCAAAAAATTGGCCTTATTATTTGACCTTCTTAATATCTGTAACCTATATAACGGGGATTAAGAGAGCGTGGACCACCGAACGTGAATGCCCTGCTTATAGGCCTACTTTTTACAATTCTACGAGGTGTATATAAGAAAGTACCATGGCTGTATGTATTTTTTTTATTAAATTAAAAGAGAGGGAAGAAGACGAAATGTTGTCGTTGACTGTCTGTCCGTCTGTCTTGCTTGCTTCCTGCATAACTCGATTTCACGTTCACCGGATTCACATCGCTGATCATTTTCACTTTTTTTTTTTTTTCCTCTTTCTCTCTTTCATTTCATATTCAATCTTATAATACCAAGAATATATAATATATATATTTCTAGTGGTGTGAACAAACCCGCCACAAAACTTAGTATAAAAATTAAAAGAAATAGATGAAGTGTCTTCGGTTAATCAAAAATTAGGAGATGAGTAATTTATAGGAACCCCTTGAGTTGAAATTTCGTTTGTTTTTTCTAACAAAAAGTTTTTAATTATTACCAATAAATTCCTTGGAAAAAAATTATTTTAATTCATTTTGAAAAGATATTTTCTAAAATTTTTCAAAAACTTTTTTTGCCTATCGGTTACAGGCTACAAAGACTTATGATAATTATGAACAGTATCATTTGGAAAATGAACAGAAAATACGACTGTTATATATACTTAAGACAATAATAGTATATAATAGTTATCCGTTCATATTTATTTAAATTAATTGGTAACCAAATAGGGGAAAAGAAAAGAAAAATATATAACATCATTAGAAAAAAGAATTCACAGATCTGCCACGGCATGTTCAACTTAAGGAGTAAATAAGGCTTTTTTTTATAATTTGCTATAATTCCTATAGATAAGAGAAGATAAAATAAAAAAGGAAATCTTTATATAATCTGATTAACAAAAGAAATTTTAAACTTCTCTTCTTACGTCATAAGAGACAATAGAGACGTCGGTTGTTGTCAAGAGAGAGAGAGGTTTTGGTTTAGGTTCGTCCTTGAGCTTCTAGCCTATCTCTAATCAAAAGGGCATTTGAAAATAACCTAGTTAACCAGGTGGAAAGTATGCACGTATTGATGAAACCAAACTTGTTTTCAAAAAGGAAGAAATAGCCTAATTACATTTGCAAGAGAGAAAGAGAATAAATTAAAATCCCTTTTTTGTGTTACGTATAGCGCCTTGCATCTAGTGGGGATTTTGCAAAATCTGACCTAATTTTCATTTTAATTCTTTTGAATTAGTTCTCCTTCAAGGGGATCTGTTAAAGCAAACTTTGCTGATCAGTTGTCCAAAAGATTTTTTAAAAATAATTTTAAATTTTAATTAAATAGGTAAACTAAATCTCACATTTAACATTTTAATTTTACTAAATATTGTCGGAGTCTAAATGGCCTTAGATGCCGAAAAAGACTAACAAAATCATATTTTTTTATTTCTTCATATATATATACATGTATATATATACTTTGTATGATTATTATTGTACGTACATGACATCATTGTTATATACTTAATATGAATGTATAATAAAAACTAAAGAATTAATGAATGAAGAATAATTTTTTTAAACAAAATTGTACCGAATTTAAATACAAAAAAGAGTTGCATAGTTTTAGAGTATATATTTAAAAAATAAACTATGTTATCTAAGGAAAAATATTGGTCTTCCCCGCAATGATCCAATGCTTAGCAAAAATTGATCTCAGCCGGTTTTTTTTTTTTTTCAACGATGAATGATGAGGATTTTGAATGATGGTGGAGTACAAATTCAACAAAGCTGTTACAAAATCTATAAACATATTCACATAAAAGCGTCCGTTCTCTCTCGCTCTCTCCTTGAGACTATAAAGCACACTTGTTATTTGGCTTAACTGAAGGAATCAAAAAAAGCTCTTCAATTTTATTTCCAAGAGGTTTTTTTGTTGTTTATTAAAAAATATTTGCTATTCAATAAATAAATAAATAAATAAATAAATCATCATCATGGTTATTAATATTTAATAATGATTAACTATTGACAATAAATGAAATATGTGCCCGGGGTGATATGATTTAAATTTATTTTTCACACAAAATTCACCTATTTTATTCATATTAATTGCAAAAATAAATGTAAATATATATTAAAAATAATATATTTAAATAAACTGCACAAAAGGGTAAGACGTAAATATAGTAAAATCGATGCAATTGATTTTTATGAAATTGCATAATTTCATTTTCATCTTTTCACTCAGGGACTCCCAATCTATGAATACGTGGATGGTAACCACGAGTTACCTGAACCAAGGCTGGCAATTTCCCTTTATGCCACTCTTTCTCTCCCTTCCTCTTCAAACGTCAGATCGTGCGGCGGGCCGGCTGGTCACATCCCTCAAAAAAGTGCCGATCCCGCAAGGGATAATGCCAAGTCAATTTGGAAACCAAAAATAAATTGATCATGTCTATGTTTAAATGCGAAATTTTATAAAATTCCGTTCAACCGAATTTACTCTACACTTCCACAATCCATAGTGGGTTTTTTTGATGGCCGCAAAACCTCAGAAAAGAATTACAAATAAAATTTTACAGGAGAGCAACAATAACCATGGGGCATGGGAAATTCCAACGAAAAGCACTTTCGATGGGAATTGGAGGAATTTATTTTTAACTGAATCTGTTTGTGAATAAAATGGATATGCATTTAAAAAAATAAAATAAAAGTATGCCAAAGTATTGGTAAATTGTTGGTTGGTTCGCTTCATTGCTCATGTTGGACGACCATTTTATTTATTAGTTGGCAGGCGGACAGCGACGCTATTCTTTTAGAATTGAATTTATATTTAGGTCTAGTTGGTCAACGTAAAATGTCAAAATCGAAATTACTACAATGAAGGTAAGGAAAAGTGGACTGAACTCCTGTCCTGGGTGATGAGAGCAATATCAAAGATTAAGGCATCTAGACAATCGCCTCTCTAAAGAATGTCTTCATTTCCCCAAGATGGCTCATCCGATGCTCACCCAATTTTGAAAGAATAAATGTATGTCTCAATGAGGGAAATATTCCTGCCCATTTTGGCACAGGGACATATAAGCCAAACACTCTCGTCACTATCACAGATCAAGATATAACTCCATATTTTAAATAATGCATTTAGTATCAGATTCCGGGAAAGTCTCGTGCCATCTTTTTTTCATTTCCGAGAGAGTGAATGTGAAATGGAATTTGAAGAGATTCGTAGTAACCGGTCGAGGGTTGAGTCTGATCCCAGGGGATCCTTCCTCTCTCTCTCTCTCTCTCCTCACCCTGGATGCGATCGACCCGTAGGTCCGTAACCTCTCCCCCTCCTCCCCGTCATCATTGGCTCCCAATATGAGCGTTTCCCGTCTCCTCGTTGGATTGACCCTTCGGGAAATTCCAATCTCAGCCAATATTAAAAATAAAAAGCAATGCAGTGGCGTAGAGAAAATTCATAAATTCTTTGCATTAGTTTAAAGGATCTGGTATTGATATGAGGAACAGTCTGACTGTCACGACTTGGGATTATGGTCCTCTACCGCCTAACATTGATATCGTATTTTTGGAGACGGTGATGGGGTGAATACGCTAATATAAATATAAAATTATTCTTATTTACTATTTTAAAGCATTTAGGTTACAATTTATATAATACAACTTGTAATTGGTATTTGCGCATAGAGAAGATCGTTTTATCTCATTATAAAATTTATTTAAAGAGTATTTTTTTTCAAAGAAAATCACTTGCATCACTCGCATTCTCGAGACCAAAGTAAAATGGATTTTTTTATTTGTGATTTGACAACAAGAAAAGCGAAAAGAGTTAATAGCTAACGATAATTTTATATTTATGATAGCGTATTCACGTATTTACGGCAGATCCCTTCCACCCACCCCTCTAAAAAAGGATATCAAAATTAAAGGAGAAAGGTGCAAGGTGCGAAATTTACGCATCGCCTTCCCTCATCTCCCACCTATAGTGTTTTTTGTTTATAATCTAACATAATTCTGATTAAGAACACTTTGTAAATGCAATATTGAAAAAAAAAAGAAAAAAAACCCCAAAATATAAAATATAAAATATGACACCAGTTCGAATCTCGAAGGAAATTTTTCAAACAGCAAATAAAACCATGAAAATTTTATTTAAATTAAAGAAAAGAATTAAATTCATGACTAACGACAATTATTCCTCTCCCTCTCTTTCTTTATACAGCCTTTAGAATTTTAAAGGGTTTATTTCATCAATTGCGTGTGTCGTTTTTTCTTTCTATCAGTTAAAAGCAGACTTCTCTCCCCAGATAAAAAGAAAATAATAATAACAATTTTTTTTATCTTGAATCAAATTACGATTATGAATTTACAAATTTCAAAAAAAGACTCATTTGTCATCTTTTTGCTTTTTAAGTTTAATTTAATTTATTAAGGAAATTATTAAATCCGACCCTCTCTTTTTCTTTAAGTTTTGCGTGATATCACTTTTAAGAATCAATTTTAATAAAAATTGGACATCTACCTCTCTGGTATTTATTTATTATTCACGATTTGATTTTAAGGATTTTTTTTTTTTTTTTTTTAATATTCATGGGCCATCTAATATGCAAAAATATAATTAAATAAAATCGTTGTTAATGTTTAAATAGGGCATGGGGCATGTGAGCCAAAAAGCAATAAAGACAATCAATACATATTTGACATCATACATCCTCAAAAATACATTGTTGTATTTTATTATTATTAAACATGCCATCTGTATCATCAATTTGACAGCTTATCCGTCCTGATACCGGGGCGCACCTCCCCCCCCTCTAGGGGCCGGACCCAGGATCTCTAGCAAACTATTCAGAATCTCGATTTATCTGACCGTACACCTGCTTCTTTTAAATCGCACAAACAAAAAAATTTTAATGTTTTTAATCGTCAATTAAATCCCATAATAATAAAATAATATTGCTAAAGAAATTAGAAATTAAATCTCGCAAATAATTAATTATTAAATTTATATAATGGAAATTTAAATCATGAGGTTTTTAATTGTTGAAGGCTTCGGGGAGGAGTCGGTAGGGTGTCGCCATTTTGCTTAGGAGATGCAGCGGTGCTTTCATCCCGGGCAGGAGAGATTTTTTCATTATATAAATATATCTAAATGTAAACAAATCCTCATGTATGGGACATCCTCTTTATCATAGAATAGTTTAGATGAGAGGGAGCAGATGGAATTAGATATAGAAGTAGTTAGCTAGTTAGTAAGAGGAGTTAGAGATAGGAAACCAAGTAACTTCACAGAGTGCCGTTAGATGGCTACGGCAGAGGTCATTTGGGTTGTGTCTCCATACTCTTAAGCATATCGGGTCAATAAACGGGGATCCCGGTATATGAGCCTAAATGAAATGAAATAAGAGTTTTAATAGTATCATAATCAACAACATTGGGCTCCCGAGGAGACGAAAATTGCTATCCATTCCTTGTCATGAAAATCAGCAGAATGACAGGGCTTGAAAACTTCTCTCTTTGGAGGGATAAATTCATTCGGGTTTGATTGCTGGAAGGTAGGCAACCCAACCTTCGAATTGCTCCAGAGCTTTTCTACTGCACATGCGTGGTCCGCTCTCTAAGGAGCTTTGGTATCTTTTGAGTCACTTTCCAACAACTAAACTATGCCATATAATCAATTCTTATAGAATTTTTTATTTATTTTAAATTGACATTTGCCAATGCCAACCGAGTGAAAATTTTCGAAATTTTTTTTAGGAATTTCGAAATAAATATGTCCTTAACATTTATTTTCTCAAGAAGTTGAGAGAAATATAAAAATTTATCCCGATATGATTAATTATTAAAGAGGAGATGCAGGATAAACACACATATATATTTATAGCCTCTTATATGTTAATAGTAGTGTATTTATAAAAATGAAATTTCATCGCTGGATCTTATTCTGCCTCTTTTGAAATTTTCTCTATTAGCACTCTTAGCAATTTGGACTTGGATTAATCTCGCTTATCGCCGGCCTCGGTCTATGGAGGTAATTTAATAATTAAGCCCGTCTGCGCAAGAGTTAATTAAATATTTTTTTTTAAAATAAATTTCCATTAATAAACAAAAAGAGTTTCAATTTCTCTCTTGACTTATTTACATGTATAATTAAGACATGATTATTTTATATTCTTTGTTAAATGATTTCACTTTTTTTTTTCGTTTCTTTTTAATTGCTTTATTTATTTATTTTCTTTCTCTTCATTCTAAGCCCTGGGATATGAAAGTAATATCTAAATTAATGAAGTGTTGTAGCTGGAGATCGAGTCAGAAAATGAAACAAGACTTATGCAGCTAATTTTCTTTTGTGATCTTCAGGGCTGACGTTTCGGGTCCAGGTCTAGACCATCTTCAGAGGTTGGCAATAAATATATTTTTTTTCAACGATGACACCGAGGAAGAGTGCTCGCAACAAACGTAAAGGGAATAATCTAATAAAATCTGGTGGGACGGCCGCACATCGCATAACTTTCTCTTATCTAAGGTAAGGAAAATAGTGTGATGTGCTGTCACACCCACTAATTTATAATCGATTTAAAGAATACATTTTATAAGTAAACAAACATGAAAATGTAGTCTTATAAAAAACATATTTATATATATATATATATATATATATATATATATATACACATTTGCCTCAAGAAGTTGAGAGAAATATAAAATATATATGTGGAATAATGTTTTCCCGGGTTGGTCCGCGTTGATTGTTGAGATTAACTCGACGTTTCGGCTCTCCTT
>JAAAKE020123627.1:0-15157 GCA_010014785.2 Anisolabis maritima
AAAAGATTTGCTCCAGGGGATGTGGTTCTTAATAAGTCGGAGTCTTTTTTTTTACCGCCCCCTGCAAATTCACACTAAATTTTAATATTTTCTTAGATTATAAATTTGTAAAGTTTCATCCCTCTTCGATGATTGGTTACTGAGGTTGAAGCCACGCATATTAAAATTTTTTTCATTTTCCGGGGGAAACGTTTTTTTCAATTAAATTTTTTATGACCATCCTTACTATGATATATAATAATAGTAATAATTTCTTATTGTATTTTTTTCATTTAGAAAATAATTATTAGATGGAATTAATTGATTATTAAATTGTTAGTTGGTGGGGGAAGGCATACGTGCCGTTAATCATGTCCCTTCCCAGTGAATTTCAACTATTTGCGGATATCGAATTTATTTATTTATTTGAATTTTGTTTATTTTATTCTTGTATAAAATTCCCGCTGCAATCGTATCTATTTTTGATGTCTGAAGTAGTCAGCCAGCTCTGTTTGTTTTGATAATTAGTCCCAATATTTAAGTAAATGTTCACCTCCTGACGTCTCTCCTCTTTTTTCTTTTATTTTTAAATATATCTTTTTAATATTAAATATAATATTATTAATTTTATTCAAATATTTCATCTAGCAGTTTAAATAGAAGTATATTTGCTTTTTTTCTAATTTTTAAATTTTTTAACACAATGAATGGATTATCTAACCTTGAATTCTTTTGGTAACCAATGAGATTCATCTTTGGAAGATTATAAAATGCAAACACGACAACTAACAATTGTAAATAAAAAGTATTAATATTTGTGTAGGCCGGCTTTGTATGAAAGGCCGGAAAGGTAAGGTCCAATGGCAAAGCCTCTCGATAACGAGAACAAATAAGGTTCATTTAAATTTCATTAAACTTGTCTCTGGCAGAGAGAGAGAGAGAGAGAAAAAAGCCAAGAGGCAATATTTGCAACATGTTTCGTTTGTCGCTAATGACTTCTTTGATTAGGACTTAACCTGCCGGATCAGCATCACAGGATCAACTTTGCACATTGTTAACCAGCCTTAGCGATAAGGTCGCCTTTGATGCGGCTACCGGGACCCTTAAAGCCCTTGCTTGCTAATAAACGAGCGAGATGAAATCAAAAGGACCAATTGACAACAAAACCACCCCCACTCCTAGACCAGCATCTAAGGGGGTTGCTTTCGATATGTAGTCTATCAGATGGTGAGGCAAAACCGATAGTATGATTTTGAAAAACAAAAAGGATATATAAGCTGCGAAATCTTATCTCTTTTATATTTAAATAAGATCGAAATTTACAAATTTTCAACTACATTTTTTAAGAACTGATTTTTTATTGTATAATTAGCTGACTAACAGTTGGGGTTTTCGTTTAATTGAGGCGATAAAATTTACTTCTTATATTTATTTTATATTTTCTCTTTCAAACTCATCATATATTTCATTACAAGTTATTTATTCCTGGAATTTATTTATTCCAAACAGAACTGCTGTCGGTAGAGTAAAACTTGCAGTACAAAATACCATAATTTTCTAAAAGTATTTGAAATACTCAGAAATTACTTAAGTAATCATGAAAGTATTATTATATCTTCATTAGGAGGAAAAAACTTAACCGAGCTCTTTCGATGATCAAAATTAAAGCTTTTATTTTTAAAATATTTTATTTCTAACACAAACACACCAATATGTAATTTTTTTTAGTTTTGAAAAAGTGCGTGACTTACACCCGAAACGTCGAAAATATATTTTTCTGATTTTCGCCTTAATTTATCTCTATAATTTATTATCAACTACTAAAGTATTAAAGGAAATTCCAATACTAAATTTAAAAATATTATCCTTTGGTATGGAGGTAGAGGTCTCGCTTCCTGTTCTGACGGATAAAAATTTAAATCATATTTGCTTCCAATTAATTTTAATAAATAATGACGGAGTCTAAATGCAGAAAAGGTATTGGACAATTTTTTAAATTCAATTACATTTTAAATTTTTCGCCTACGCCCCAAACATGATTAAGAAGGAGTTGTTAGTTGGGTTGCCTACTTTTTATTATGTACTCGTTTTTGCAATCTATATACCATATATACATATCTTATCGCGTACGTGTATACTAATAACAATTATAAATTGATATCATATATCAAAAAAATATGATTGCCTTATAGGAATTTTTTATTTATGAATAGTCATCAATTAAAAATAGGCGAAGGATTTAGTTCAATTTCAATTTCTCTTGATAAGAAAAAGAAGAAAAAAAAATTTCAATTGAAATGGAATTTAAAATAATAATAATAATTAAACAATTGATTTTCTATTGCTATTTAATCGAACGAATCGTATTTTATAAATTTGCATAGGAATCTCGTTGGCAGCCCTAATTGCCTCGCATCTTCGTCCACCTTTTTAATCATGTTTATGCAATTGACTAAACATTATATAACCACCATGATGGTCATTTTATTTTGATGATCAAGCAAGAATATTATTAGCTCAGGTTTTCGTATTTATTTTAATTATAGTTCAAACAAACTTGCATTGAAGATTAATTAATATTATTTCCAAAAAATAAATAAATAAATATATATTTTATATTCATTTTGTTTTATAATTTTAATTGGAGGTAATATTCAGATGCAAGTACTCTGAAGAGCCTAATCAAGTAGGATGCATATATTTGTCTTTATATTACAGTGAGGATATACTTTTGTAGAATATCCTATGACAATTTTAGGCATAATTGCAAATAGCCTGAATAAATTATATTCGAAACGTCTCCGTTCGGATTTGGCATCCAATCTGCCTTCTACTTCCCTCACCAGACTACAACAGCAACTGGCTACAAATCAATTGCATTTTTATTATAAATATTATATGGATATGTATGTAGTAATGAAATACTAGGGCTTCGTGAGTTCGCATATCCTGAAGTGTTCACATAATGCATAAATAGAATATGATATACAATGAATAAATTTAGTTGAGATATTTTCACGTATTGCTTTTTTATTCATTTTATTTATTCATTATCGCGAAACTTTCCACGGAACATATTTTAGGAGATCCTGGGTTGATTTTTAATTGCAATTGGAAGTACCAAAGCTGAGATTTTCTTCAAATTTTAGCTACGAAGAAATTTTTGTTTTTATACTAGAATCAGAAAAATATTTCGCAAATATATATAGTCGTAAGTCGAAAATTACCTATATTATGTTTTTTTTTTTTTAAATATCTTAAAAAATAAAATATAATTTGGATTCCCTAATATTGGAACGGACATCCGATTTTTTCGGACAAATCGCTTATCAGTAAGCGATTAGAAGTTGTCTGTCTGTCTGTATTTTCAATCCCTCGCATCCTTGGCCCTCGCATGCCTCCGGCGGCCCTCGGCCCTTCGGCCCTTCTGCCCTTCGCTCCCCTTTTGCGAGTGTTTATTTAGGTGCGCAGCTGCAAGATGCTACCAACCTATCATGTTACTTTCTTCTTTACCAAGTTTTTAACTCAGCTATTATTTAACGTATATTTTCATTTCTCTTAACCCTTAATCAATCAACACATCTAAAAAAAAAAAATCCCTTATTCATAGTATTGAAATTATTTTTACGATATTCAATGTATACCTTTTTTATGACAATATTATTATCACTAATAAATTAATCTTAGATAGACATCTGACACGCCTCTATAAAGAAATCGCGAATGTTTACGACATATACAGACATTCCAAAAAGAATTTATTTATTTTTGAAATCATATTTATTCATACAAATAAAAATAAAAAAAAAAAAAAAAAGGAGTTTGGTAAATAATAAACCACGGTTAAGACAAAAATATAATTTATTTTATTATTTTAATGGTATATTAATTTATTATTTTTGCATATATAAATCAAAGTCAAATTTTGGAAATGAATCTTTCACAGTTGTTATCGTTAATAAATAAATTATATTTTTGTCTTAACTATGGTTTCTTTGTATTAAATTCAACTTTTCGACTACTCAGATACAAATCAAAAAGAGACTTCAGATTGTAGATGAAAAAAAATAAATAAAAAATTCATATATCCTTTTAAACAAGTTTGAAGATGTTTCCCACCGTAATCGAAACATCATTTAAATATTTAATAGAAATTTTATTTTTATTTTTCAAATAACATACAAAATTTATTTATATTAAATTTCAATCTATTTACAAAACCGCCTTTGAGATTTGCTTGTTTATATTTTATAATTCGACATAATTAATTTCATTTTATTCTCTATTCTTGATATGCTATTATTTACCTAAAATGTTTATGTTATTTCTAATTATAAATTTTCAGCTGTATTTATCAAGCACAATTGCAAAATATTAATCGAATTTAATTATTTGCCAGTCGAACATTTTGGTAGATCTTTGGGCTGTTAATTCAAGTGAGTACCATCTGTAGACTAATTGCTTGGGGTGGGTTGCTTCAAATTAGTTTAAGAATTAAGAATAAATGGGGCTGGGGCCCACGTAGGGGGGTGGGGGGCACCGGCCAAGCGAATCCCCCCCAAGGAGCAGAGGTGGAGAATGAGGCTAACACACTTCTTGGTCTAATCTTTGTGTAGATTGTTATTGCACTGCTGTTCCCCTTGCCATGAACATGAATATTACTTCTGTTCTCTAACCTCGGGGCGTTACGGCTATTAAAACCTCCCAGCCCTAATGAAGTAACCATCTCCAAAACTTTCTAACGCGCTTTAATGTTCTTTCGTGTTTTTATAATGACACACTCCGCCGATGATGCCTCGCGAAACTTTCTATAGACGAAAATGAAGGAAATTTGGTTGGATTCGCCCCTCCTTTCTAGGCCATTTATTTGACACTGCGAGGTTGTAAAGTTAATTTAACTCAATATTGATTTGATGATGTTCTTTTTTCCTTACATTTTTTTTTTATTGTTACTTATGATATATATATATATTCAGTTTATCTGAAATATATATGATTAGAATTCATAATTCGCGCCTGGTGTTTGGTCGTCTCTCAATTTCCAAAACTGGAAATGAAACACCCGAAGAAGCGCTTATCAATTGAAAATCATACTAGGGTGGCTGTTGCTTTAACATTTTTTCTTCATTTGTTTGATGAACTCGAGCGGAACAATGAAAAGAATCGTAAAACGAACAACTTTACATTTTTTCTATTTTCATTATTACTCTATTAAAAAAAAAAAAAAAAGGAGGGGAGGCGGATAATTGAAACTCGGAAAAAGCGATTGGGATAAATACAATTAAAACAAAGAATCGTATTGATTAATAAAAACGATAAATAAATAGAAAGGAGGATTTCTCCTTGTTCATTTTATATTAAATATATTCATTTAAGTATAAATGAAAATCACTTGAATAAAGAGAAAAATGCTCTGGGTTAAGCAGGGCTATAATGAGTTTTTCGATATTGAGTTGGCTCGGGGGAGAAGGCGAGTACTCAATGGATATTCAAAATGGTTTGGTGCGATTCAGATAAGGAAAAGTAGTTCTCAAACACTGGGATTTATCAAGGCATTGTCTCGTACCTTTTGGAAGCTCCAGTCCGCTAAACAATCCGCTCAGGAATACAATTATTTAGAAACTAAGCTCGGCTCTTCGGCAATGAGCAGAGAAGCCATTGGTGTAATGGCTGATTGCTTTTGCATTGACTCGCTTATCACTGCTAAGGAGAATGAGAAGGGCCGCGGATTAGGGTCGGCCTAAGTCGCTCTTAATTGAAATATTTCCAATGCGAGAGAGCTTATATTCGACTCGGCCATTTAATTAATGAATGCTCATGCTTCGATTATCACCGAACGATAATCGAAACTAGTTACCTTCTAAGTCAAACATAAATAAAAAATTATAGCTTGTTTATTAAAGTTTGTGAACCGGACAAACAAACTATATTTAATATATTATTCCGCTTTTGAGTCACTCCCCTTTCCCATTCTCCCGCCCCCAATAAACGATCTCGGGCCCTCTTGTCCTCAAAGTCAACTTGGGAATGGCGAGTCAGCAGAAGCTCCAAGTCTGCAAAACTTCTCCTTAAGATGATGACTTCGATTGTTTGTGGACATGGTGATACATTAGGGTAAATTCAACAAACTTAAACTTGACTTCAAGCTCTAAACTATTCTGTCGGTTTTGTTCGAAATGGAAAAGTCCAAATACAAGCCGCCCACCTCCTCGTTTGGTACAACTGTATGAGGTTAAGTTTGTGAGGTACAAACACCCCTTCCCTCCAAGCACACACTCACAACATACAGTATATATACACATAGCTGAAGCTAAGTTTCTCTAAGTTTTGGCCGCGCTAGAGTAAACGTCTTTCATTATACATTGTGGTGCTTGCTCGCAGTTTACACGGGCTCTTGTAGCTGAGAACCTGCGCCTTGCTCTTTCCTTGGGGAAAACGACTGAGGGAAGAAGAAGAAGCCCTTTAGTCAAGGTAACAGCCGTACTCAACTTGGGTCCAATTGTTCCCGGGGGGCATCGCTAACTCTCTTATAAAGATGAGTTGCTCGGCTTGAGTGACACGCTAATAACCGTCAAAACCGCCCGCCAACGACACCAACAAAACAAGCCATGATAAGGATTTTATTATCACCACCCTACCACAGGACCCATTCAATTAAATGAGATCTTAATCAATAAAAATTAAATAAATATTTATTTAATATTTCTCGTCCGGAATGCAGAGAGGCAAAACAATATCTAAGTTTTCATTTATTTCGATTCCCTTATATACGACTTCAACCAGTTTAATTAGGGAGCTTATTTTGAATTGTATTTTATTATTAATTAATTATTAATAATTTCTCCACCCTTTTCGGAAAGTTATAATCACTCTAAATTTATTTCATAAATTTCATTGAATTGTAAGTTAATTAATAGTACATTGTATATATTTGCGCCATTATTTAAACATTTAATTTCATAGATATATAAATTATTGTTTAGATAAAAGGTTAGAATAACTCAAATGCGTGAAAACTTTTTAATCCTAAAAGTATATTATTATTATTATTATTATTATTATTAAACATATAATAGAGAAAAGATTAAAATTCATTTTTTTTAATTTTATAAAATTTCTCTCATTGATTTTTTTTTTTTTTTTTTTTTATTCATTTATCTTTTCATAAATCTTAACTCTGCTAATGTTAGCTTTTCAACTAATTTAATATTTATCGAACATAGGTTTTCTTATCTTAAACGCGGAGTGATTACTGATTAACAAAAAAAAAAAAAGTTTTGTAACAAAACTCTAGTATTTTTTTTTTTTATGATATGAATTTAACTCACACCAGGTGAGTACTTGGATGGCGACTACGAGTTACTCGCGCCATGACTAGCATTTTGTCTCTTCTTAATCTGCTAGTCTTTCTTTTTCTTTTTTTTATCGACACGGGTATGCTGTACACGTGTACTGAGCTTTTTGCGATTTTTTTTTAATAATTCTACATTTAAATCACCGATTATTATATTAATTTTTTTTTTTTTTTTTTTTTTAAATTTTATATATTATTTATTTATTAAAAAATTTGTATTTTTTTAAAATAATCAATTTTCTCTCACTTTCAATATATATAATAATTTAAATGAAAAATATAAATATCAAGTTTGGAAAATATATAAATAAATAAACAAAATTATTGATTAAAATTACTCTAGAAATTTTAATAATTATAGACGGGTCGTTTTTGAAACTCCCTCCACTCTAGCTCAGACCAATCCCTTTCCCCGGATACTCGCTTTTTAATAGAAAGAAGGCCACGCCCATAACTCTCCCTCTCTCGATGGAATTCCAAAAGCGACCGCTCTGCCAATTCCCTAATTAAATTTGAAACTTGTTCCATATTAAATTTAATTTTACAACAACCTAACCGAGATTTCATTTTCTCTTAACGCCTGGAATTTTGTCTTATTTTATTTTTAAATTTATTTCGACGTTTCTTTTACAATTTGTTAAGTTCAAAGTAGGGTATATATATATTTAACATTTCATTATTTATTTTGGTATTTATTTGACTGACATTTTCAAGTATAATATAAATATAATAATTGAATTCAAGTTTAAAAAAAAAATAACTGAATTGATTAGCCTAATTTCATAAAGTATTTTTATTTAACGTTATTTTTCATAACAAAAGATATTAATTATTTAAAAAAATATCCTTCCCATCAGTAGGACGTAAACATCAACAAATTGTCATGCAAGCCAGGTTTTATAAAATATATTCGAGTCTATTAGTAGAGAACGTTTAATATATTCTGACATTATTTTTGTATGTGTTTTGATGGACTGGCCTGGCGTGCCCATTCAAGGTGATGTCAGATTATTTTGTTTACGATGTATACTTACTTGTTGACCAGAAGTTAGCCACGAAACAAACCACCGGTTAACCTTGGTCTCGTTAACAATAACTCAATGACCGGACACTGTGAAGTCGTCGCAGGTGTTTCGGCGTCTCATCAATGGCGTCGATCCCTAATAGCTATTAAACAAACATGACCATTATTTAATCGTTCTAAATCCATTTCGAGTCGACGATCCTTTGAGATTATGCCTAATATTCAATCATCCTGGGCAAATGAATTATAATTACTTTACATCAGATATCGTGAAAGCTTTTCCATTTACATCCGCTTATTGTTTTGACAGCAATTTATTATCATAACAGGTCCAGTTTATGTAATTCTTATTTTTCGTTGTTGTCGACAACAATACAGAAAAAGAGAATAATATTGGTTGGGTAATTCCAATCAAAACGTAAATTATTATTTTTTTCTTTAGAATATTTAAGATAAATACTTTCTTTAATTTTCATTTATTGTTTATGTTTTAATAGATAATTGTTTACTCGTATCGGATAACGCGATTGCCTGCGAAGATATCTGAAAATTTATTTATGTGAATTCAAAGTTCGCCGAAAAATTTTATGGGCATAATGGACGATAAATAAATTTTTCCAGTAAAAAAAAAAATTATTCCCAGTATTGAAAAATAATAAATATCAGAAATAAAAAATCTTTATTTTCAGAAAATAAATCAATGTGAACATTGCGTAATATTGTTGACAACACACATATTCTGCCCTTATATTCTATATAACATAACCACGACTGATGATGAAATAAAAAATTTGACTCGAAACATCCGGAGTCTCAAATTGTTTTTTGATTTTGAGTCAATAATTTTAACTCATTAACACCAATTTCCAATTTTTGATTATTTTCTTTATTTCTGGAAAATATCCCTTGTAATATTAGTTGGTACTCGCAACCGAGAGGTCACTAGAAAAGAAAAAGTTATTTATTTATTTGAATGAAAACAATTCTAACTAATAATAGAAGATGAAACCGCCGCTTCACGTTGAATTAATATTTCATTCTTGGCCCACAACGCGGGATTTTTAAATATTAAGCGGAAATTTTTATGAAATTTCACATAGTTTTTTGCCACTCCTGCCCCTCCTGCCCGTTTAAGTTTAAAAATGAGCCAAGATTCTCTATACCAATATATATATATATATATTAACTCCCGATATTTATTATTTTTCAATCTAAAAAAAAAAAAAAAAATGTTTTACTGGAAATAATTTTTTCAAATTGGAAAAATTTCATTTATTTAACGCCCATTATGACACTAGCTCAACTAATAAATCAAATAAACAAATGAGCAAATTTCAATATAAAAAATAAATAAATTCAAATCGTTTGTTTTAATTTGGGAGATTTATTGGCGTAATAAAGAAGAAAATTTTATATTTTCGTATTTATTTTTTTTAATTAATAAAATTTTTCGATTAGGTAAATATAAATTTGGGCTTAGATTCTCTCTATTACAAAAAACGAAAAATAAAATTGGGAAGAAAATCGTCCAGTGAACAGGAGACGAAAACTATATATCTCATATATTGGCCTCGGCAATAATACTTGGCCATATAAAAAAATTGGAAGGAAAGCGGTGAAGTAGATAGAAGAATCCAAATTAAATACACTTTTCGGCCCGATATATTTTATTTTCCCTTAGTCTATCGAGTGTAAATTTACAGGAGGGGAGGCACGAATCTTCTTTTAACGCTCTCTGTCCTGGTGGCGTATAGCCCCGACTAATTTCATCATCATCATCATCATCATCATCGATCAGGCCGAAAATTGTCTTGAATTTGAATTCCTCCATAAACTTAAAATTTATTAACTCCCATCTCCGAAATCGGGAATCGAGAAATTAATTATATGTTTAAAAAATAATATTTGCCTACTGATCGAGAGCCATTTCTTTTTTTTTCTAATTAAACAATTTTTATACTAAAATCTCTTTTTTTGCCTAGTATATTTTTATTTAACAATTTATACAAATTTAATTTTAATAGCTAATTAAATCTCAAAATAAGTATGAGTCATAAGGTTATCCATTATTCATCTCTCTTTGGAAAAAAAAATAGTGCATGTGTGTGGAGAAAGCAACATAGCGACTGTACTATATTTGGCAGAATTTCATTTAAAAAAATGTTTTTTTTTTTACCAAGGGACATCATTAATTTGAATGATAATCGAACACACTTCACTAAAAAAAAAAAAAAACATAATTTAGGTCAATATGTTATTCAACTACAACTGTTTGTTTTTTAAATAAAAATAAATTATTTATAAAGTGAGTTATTTTTTACCATCCGCGGACAAAAACTCAATTTGTAAAGTTTAGATAAGAGTAATTAAAAATTTATTTTTATTTACCCGATTGAAACAAAAAAAAAAAAAAAAATGTTTATTATTAAACTAGAAAGAGGGTCAATCAAATTTTTTGAATTCGAATTTGTATCGGAAATATATTTTAGAGATTATCGATGTGTGGAGCCGGTTTTTTTTTCCCCGCTATGATCGGGACAGCCCCAATTTTAGAACTTATATCCCTGAAATTTGAAAAATTTATAATTTTTGTAAATATTATTACACCTATTATTACGTCACAAATATAAATACACCTAATAATACATGGTGAATGTTCACCAACCAAATTAAATTTTAACGAAAAACTTTCACTGTAAAAATATTTTTATTACTGTTACAATAAAAATAAGACAATTCAAAGCCGATTGAAAGAAAAATTATATAATAATTTTATTTACAATTAGAACATCCGGGAATACGCAAAGCTACGAACTGGAGTCGCTTCGTTCGCAACAGTAATAGTGTGGAATTATGATGGTATCCGAGTTTAATGTAATCATATATGGTTCCAGTCGTTTTGACCATATTGCCATTGGCTCAATTTAAAACTCAAATTTGAGGGCAGTCATATAGACAAAGAGAATAGAAAACGAACTTTTCAAATTCGTTGAAAATATTATAGAAATTAAATATAAAAGGGAAGTATACTTTAATACTGTCTTTCCAAACAACCGCGAATTTTTATATTTTCAAAAAATGGATCCGTATCAACATGTCCGACGAGTAAACTTATTTATTTTTTTAATGATTGAGAAAATAAGTCATCCATAAACTTTGACCTGCTCACTAATCAAAGTCCTTTTCATTACCTAATGAAATTATTCATTTAAACAATTATCATAAATATATTCTATCATCTCTAAATTTTTTTTTTTACAGTTTATTTTTGTTACTTTTTTTTTTTTTTTCTATTTTAAATTAAGGTACAAATTAAATTGTGTTGATGTGATGTTGGCAGCGACGCGAAGAAACTAATGAATTAAACAAACAACACATTCTTTAGGATTTCAGAATAAATAAATATTATGTTCTGTCTGGATTAATAAATATCGCTAAAAAGGAGGGACGTGAAAATAGAGAAGACAATCGTTAGGTGGAGGATGGCAGAGGCGTGTCGATCTAATCTCACGTGCTTTTCACGAAGATACCAAAGGACAAATCAAGTGGGACTTTCTCTCTCCGTTTATTGGTAACGATTCTTTGTCCAAACCAACCCCGCAAGTAATCACGACCACCACTACTAATGTCTTTTTGTGCTTGCGATCGCACAAATTATACGAGGCCTATAAAAGTAACCAATACAGAGAGCATCCCTATCCACCCGCAGCAGCCAATTTAAGGAAACACTTGTTTCTTGAGAGAACGATTTTATGGAGCTGGATGCGTTTAATGAGAGATGTCCAAGCTCAACGCTATTTCTCATCTTAGTTTTATTATATTATTATTCGAAATCTCCGCCTCTAGAGGATACCGGGGAATATCAAACTTTTCCGGAAATCAGGGCCGTATTTAGTTGATGGTTGCCTGGAGCAAGCATCCGTCCATGAAATCGGAGTTGAGTCTTCTTAAAATTCGTCACACTCGGCATATTATAATCCAATTAAGAATGAAGTCTATTATCCAACTTTCTTAAGAGTGACAGTCGAACGCGATGGGGGAACCATCTTGTCCCAAATTTATTATTAAAAATATATATATAAGAAAAGGCTTTTATTTATATAAATACACTAAAAAGCAAAAAATAATTGTTGATTATATTTACGTAATTAAAATTAAAAAAAATTTCAAATTATTTTTCTCAAAGACAAAAAAAAAACTAATAAACAGAGCTTCTCAAGCTGGCCGTTAGAGCTGCGGAATCTAATTTTTTTTTTAATCGCTAGCTCATCGGAAGATTATAATTTAAATCTCGAATAGCCTGGCGATGATTGAAGTAAATGGAACGATTTTTTCATATTAAAAAACTTCAACTCGAATAGTTATATTCGATTATATTATATATTATAACGATTTTATTTACTTCCATAAGCTTTTATTTTAAATAAATTTAAAGGAGTTTTTTTTTTTTTTTTAATAAAGGCCTCCTTGAAAAAGCTGTTTCATATGCCACATCGGAAAGTGTTTTAAAAATTGACAAGACAAAGCAACTTGATTCATCGAAGTGAAGGAATGTATATGACGTCAGGTTAAATGAAAATTGGCGATCGATTTCCTTATTTAATATCTGAAATATCTGAGTATAAATTTGATCAAACGGTAGCATGAGTTTAAAAAAGTGTATGATTATACTCCCTTAGATGTAATTGGATAATCTGTATTTTGTTTCGTCTTAATGTATTATTAGGAGACATACATGAAATTAAAATTAATTAAATTTCATAATGTTTTACCTTTTATAAATTGATTATTTTTGGATATCATGATCCATTAAAAAATACAGATTATCTAATTTTTTTTTTTTTAAGGGGGATAGTCTCGATTTTATATTCATCAATGCGCAGTTCAATTATCACTTTTGCAAGAATATTAACCCCCTCTCTTACCAGCATGAGATGATGTGATATATGAGTTTTCTTCGTTGTTTTTGCACTTGCTATACAACAACAGGGGTGTATGTTGTTTGCCGACTCCCCCTCTCCTCCACTCTCTAATGATCTCCATCAGCTGGCTATTTTCTACTAAAGATTCATGTTATGGATTTTAGATTAAAAAAAAAATTCCGAATTTCCCAAATTGATAATTTTAAAGTGTCATCTAAAAGTTAATTTATGATCTCATTCGTCTCTTTGAGCCATAAAATCTATGTTTTGTTTTGCCTTTAAATTTATCGAGAAATCGTGCTTTTACATATAGGAATATATAATATTATTTAATTCTTCGCGACTACAATGTAAATACAATTAAAACTTGCTTAAACATGTTAGTAAATTAAATTAAAAAGTAATTTCTCTTGGCTCGAGATAAAATACACCAAGCAAAATTATCCTAGGACGGAAATGAAATTTTAACTATGAATTTACCTCATCTCAGATTTTTTTTAAATTAATCGAAAATATGATATGTTTATTTTCCCCTTTTAAAAAAAAAAAAAAAGGAAAGGAAAGGAAAGAAGAGGAAAAACAAAGCAAGCAAGAGAAGTCCCGAATGATTTTATATGAATTTACTTATCACTCGGGGGGCTTTATGGGGTTCTCGAAAAGCTTTTGGGCGCAAAATGCTTTCTTCATCTCGCTTCGTGGACCCATCATGGCTCTCAACATATTCATCGAGGCTGTTAACTTTACAATTCAAATAAAATTATTTCTTAATTTGAATTCAAGATTTTACTTTTTCCTTTTTTTTTTTTTTTTTTTTTTTTAATAACAATTTATTTTATTTTATTTGAATATTTTTTCAAAAAACGATTGCCTCGTTGCGGTGCCATTTCTAAATGAGTCAAATCCGCATATTTTTACGGTGTCAGCGTGAGTCTCCGAATGGTCTGCATTAAGAGTCGAGGGGCGGAGGAGGAGAGGAGGCTCCCTCAATTTTCTTCAGCTTTTTCTTCCCTCTTCTCACTCGAGTGGCTCCATCATCGCTCATGCTTGATCCCACCTTCGGCTCGCAAACGCAAAACGTTATCAAATTCCTTGTTCCTAATAAACTAGCGGCACCCTCCCTATTCTCAGCTCGGCTTTAGATTGTCAACCGGGATTTATGAAATACATTATCAGCTTGATGATTTTCACCTTAAAACAAATAATGTTTGTCGCCCTTAAAAGGAAAGCTTATTTGTTTAGGAAAGCCAATAAGGTCTTGGCTCCCCTGGACCTCTTTGAATTAAATAAAAACAAATGAATTTTTTATCATTTATATCAAGGGCGACCCTTAACGTCTCAAAAAATACTGAAGTGAGAGAAATTACTCCTAAATATTTAAAATTATATTAAAACCTCAAGACTTTAGTCCAATTCTATTGACAAGTAACTACCAAAAATATCTTCAATCCAATTTTAAATTATGGCGTCAAATTTTAAAAAAATTTAATTTTTTTTCCAAATTCATATCATTATGAGCAAGGCGCCACATTAAACAGGATTTTTTTTTCCAATCATTTATTTTTAAAACTGATATGAAAGAAATTTTCCTTGAAAGAATTTAAAATTATGGCGCCAAATCACCAAAATCTTAGTTGTCAAACAAGACTAAGTAGTGACGAACGAGAGTGATGGACACCCTCTGGAAGCCATCGATATAAATTTTCTTCACAAAATGTAATTTTTACTTATTCAAAATGGACTGCGAATTAAATAATTTAATTTAATTTAATGGCGCCAGATTTTGAAAAATATCTCAAAGAACCATTCATTGTTATTTTCTCACTCGTTCTGGGTTGGTTATCCTTAGTTTCTAGGTTTCCTAGAAAATAGTTTTTTCAT
>JAAAKE020123638.1:0-15152 GCA_010014785.2 Anisolabis maritima
TATTCCCGAAAAGGGAGATCGGCAAAAAGTTTAAAGATATCTCAATATTTTAAGTAATAACGCTTGGCTTGGTAATTTGTTGTTTAAATACTATAAGATCTAAATTTATTATTTAATAAAACAGGCCTTTCGAAGGATTCAATCTTAAGATCTTTGTGATTATTCTCTTAATTAATTAACATAAATCAAAGATTCGATGGGTTAACGGATAATTTTTTGTTCTAAGTTTATATATATTTAATTAATATAGAGTATGTTTAATTAATATTATACATGATTTAGCCTAATGACATAGCAAAGCTGAGGTCTAACCCCTGTATTTGAAAAGCCTCAAAATGGGAAGCTCCTTAAGAAAAAGGAGGCTCATTGAGTAAAAGCGAAACATTAACGTAAGGAGTACATAAATTCGACCATTTTTGCCAACCAAAATGACAAATTCACGGATTTTTTTTCGAATAATTGCTATAGAGCTTTTCTCGATAGGACTCTATATGCTCAGTTGTGCTTCAGTTTTCTAGGAAGATTTAACAACTTGTGCATGATCATCGGCAATAGAGAAGCTCTCGAGCATACCTCGTAAAATTTATTTGCCTAACTTCCAGCAACCAAACACGAACTAATATTTGTAAGCCATGATACCTCTTCATTCTAATTCTTTTTAGAATATCCCGGCCACCAATGAATTAACCGTGTTGCTCTTTCGGTTTTAAAATATAATTTTGTAATTATTATTTGGTCCGGTGAGTTTGATTTTACTCTAAATAAACAATTAATAGATGTTGATGTGAATAAATTTGCGGGTAAGGGATATTAATAAAGAGAGAAACAAAATTTGGAATTCTATTTGAATTTTTCATGAGTTCCTTTTTAAAGAGAAAACAAACAACCATTTGGTACCCCTTAGCTACTCCCTCCTCCTTAAAGACCTTGTGTTTAAATAACATGAATACTATAAATACTTTTATTAAATCCGACTTCTTAATTAGGCTTTTTTCTAATTCTTAGTCTATCGATGTAACATTGTAGTCAAACAATAAAAATAAAGAATTAATATTAAATTTATAAATACCTTCTATATACGCATTTATGGCGTTAAGCCAAAGAGGATATATTTTTTTACAATTTACATTTAGAAAAATAAATTTTGATTTTTATGATTCAATATGTTAATTCGAATATTTTTTTGAGCATGTTCCTTATATTGAAGTCGTAGTCAGAAAAATGATTAAAAATATGCTCTGAATTCCAGGGTGCATTCCAATTACACTTAAGAACATAAATTTAGAGTCTATATTATATATTTATCTATCTCTCCGTTAATCGAGTTTGAAAAATTTGGAAGAAGAAAATTATAAATTTCTTATCATGATACAAATTAATAAAAAAAAAAAATTCGATGGCATCTTTATATGTCAAAAAGATTAATTTTTATTAACCAATTTACTAATACCGACAAGAGAAAGTTTATAGCTAACATTGATCGTATTATATTATTTTAGATCATTAGGAATGTAGAAATTATAGAAGGAATATTCTTTCTATCTCATATATTCTTGTCAAGTCCTCAACTCGGAAGCTAAGAAGAGAAATGGAATCCAAGTGAGGTGAAGATTAAAGATTTTATTATTTATTATTCTTTTTGAATCTAATTTATATCAATGGATTTTAAATATGGAATGTGTTTACCCGAGAGAAAATACTATGAGAGTGATTCTAATGAAAACCTTAGTTATTTATGAGGAAATAGAGAAAAATTGCCCTCTTATTCGGATTCGGAAGTGCATGGATATCTCGTGAGAATAATTATTTTGGTTATGACTGTAGCCAATTGCGCACCGAAGTTTGCACCTCTTCATTACTTATTTTAAACTTTCTACACCACTCGTACACTTGCTGCTGGAACAAACCCACTTCATCTACTTTCTTCCTGCGATGAATTTCAAATGGTTTAACATCTTAAAAAACGTATTACAGATCGCGACTCTAAATGGGGCGGCCATCTTTGCACTGACGCTGCTTCTTCCTTCTGTGTCGCAGCAACACATTGCCACCTAGAGGTCACAAGAATAACTCATCAACTGCAAAATCAATCGTACTACTTTTCAGAATTTTATTTCACTTTTAACATTTTCATTTGAATTGCCCCCTTAAAAATAATTGGACAATATGTATCATTTGTTAATGGATAATTAGGAGAGCAATATGATATTCATAATCATCAAATTTCATAATTTTTTTTTAAAGTTTTTTAGGTATCTGAGGCTATATAGAATTTAAACGATATGCAATATATTTTAACGTTATTTTTCAATAAATAATATATATCAATTGGTACTTGGAAATATATACCAATTGCAACTTTGATAATGTTTTATCTATTATTAAATTTATTATTTTCAGATTTCATGTAGATCTAATTATCCATTAAGATGAAACCAAAGATACAATTTGTTCAATTACTTTTGAGGGGATAGTTCGTATATATAATAACATTTGTAATAAGTAAATGAGCACTCAGGGACTCACCATTGGTGGATAAGTGGATTGCAACCCTGAGTTACCTGAGCTAAGTTTGGTTTCTTCTGATCTCGTTATGACTTCCTTCCTTGTCGACCCCAAAATACGGAAAAAAGACAAAGATAGAAGAATTAGTAATTGGGGACCAAAGATTTAGTTCACATTCATATAAATTAGGAGATGAAAAAGTTTTTTCGCATAATATATTAATATAATTAGAATAAATTAAGATTTAGAGAAATAAATATTTGTCTAAGGGATTCATTTTTTTTTACCAATTCTACCTGAGACAAGAAAACAGTTTTTTTTTTGTCTTTTAAATTTCCAACAACAGTTATCTGAAATTGGAGTTTTAATCGCTGATAATGGGGCACATTGAGGGGGGAGGGTCTAAAAAGCTTAAAAAAAGGAGTAAAATTATATATCCTCTCTAAGAGTGTGAAGATGAAATTATATTCATTTTTAATAAATATTCTAACATAATTTTTTTTCTATCTGTTTAAGAGCGACCATTTTAAAACATTCTCTACCTTAGCCGAAGGGAGAGAAGGAATCTGAATTAAATGGGAACATCGCATCACGCAACAAGTATTTTATGATAAATAAAAGTTTACATTTAGAAATAATGTTGACAGAGTTGGTTGAAGAATCCAATTAATTAAATTTGATCAGCTAATAATTAATAAATTTTATAGCTAAATTTATTTATTTATTGCTACAGTTACCTGAGGTTTTTTTAAATGTACATTTTGAATTATTGATTCTAACTTAACTATTTTAATAGATTATATTTAAAAAAATGCACTGTTATTTTTATTTGTAGATATTAAATAATAAATAAAAAAAATGTTATAATTAAAAAAAAAGGTAATATTTTAAATGAATAAAAAATAGCAAGAACAAGTCAAAAAATATACCTGAATATCAACCAATTAGTTTAAAAATTTTATATTTAAGACTTCCTCAATGCATTATTCTTTAGTCACTTGGTTATATTTTCTATGCATTTTTAATGTTAAAATTTTCTTGCATTTTTTTATAATCTACTATATAAGAGGTATATATGTCCTGTAGATCCTGACATCGTTAAAGATGGATTTGGGATTTTCAGAAGAATATTTTTATTTCAAAGATATTCTTGAAGCTATAAACCCCCTGATTGGTTTCCCAAAATTGTAAAATATATTTTTAACAAATTTAAGGAATTATTTTAAGCAAAACTCATTAATAATTTGTCAAGCGAATAAGTTTTTAGGGAAATAGCAGTGGCTTAAATACGGAGCTGATGCTCTAATATCTCTAGTCTGTAACGTTTTGGTGAATCTATTATTATTATGTTGTTAAATTTATAATGTTACTAAATATATTTTAATTTTCTTGAAATTTAATATATTCCGAAGTGGTAATGTGAAAGGGCTCCAAAAGAATTTTTGCGTAGAAGCTCAACGCCAGGGAAAGAATAATATTTATAATTAATTCCCTTAGCGATGAAATTTTCAAAATTGGCTTCATAACTTTTGAGACAGCATCGTACTAAAATTTCAGGGAAATGGCTAATTTGTTTTGAATAATAAATTCCGAATGGATAAAAAAATTGAGCTTACCTCAGTCATTACTGGCGGTTTAATCTGATGAGGCTACTCAGTGCTCAAATTTTTATTGTTTTGTCTAAACTTGCAGAAAAAATACTTCAAGATTTTTCTAATTAATTTATAGGCGTTTCGGCTGGAATAAATATAAAATTTCATCATATTTTAGCTTTTTATGATCATAAAAGAAATGCATATTTTTCGATTTTTAACGCCATAAAAATCCAACTTCTGATCATTTGCAAAGGGCCTCAAGCTTTATTTGCCTCAGGGAGCAATACGAGATTAGATAGGACCTGAACATATATATGTTAGTAGATAAGCTACTTAAAATTTTGCAAAAAAAATAGAAAATATATGAATATTTAATTTAAATTTTATTATATTTAACCAATCAAGACGGTTGACCAGAGCTCTATTTCTAATATTATTCTATTTCTACTGTAAAATTGTGTGCCTTCAGGTAAGAAACTCCATAAATAATTTAAAAATTCCTAAGAGTTTCTAAATGTTTTTTAATTGGAATAAAAATAAATATTTACAGAAAAAATGGGGATAAGTTATATATATAGAATTATATTATAAGATTTGAACAAAGGCTACCGCTAAGGATTGTGTAATTCGGCTGAATCCTGTTATCTGATCATCTCACCAAGAAGAGGTTTAACGATAATCTCCAGCTGACGGAGATTTGGTTTGGCATGAAAGTAGGTCGGCCCGGTGGCCAAAATCCCGGGGATGTCAATCTCGAACTACGAAAGTCCATCTGTCCATTTGGCAGAGACACGCAATTGATGCCAAAAAAAGTCCATTCATGAAATTAGATGCCAATTAAAGCCGAATTTCATTGGCCCATTTCGCCATTACAGCTGGTGTTTTTATATTTAGATTCACAGGTATAAATCTAAATTGAATAATAAATTTATCATCGTATGCAAATTGAGGATATTTTCTATACAATATGATCTGAATAAAAAATCTCGGGATTAAGAGAGTATTAGGAAATTATAGACTAATTTAATTTCTTAATAATATCATCGGTGAAAAAAATTTGTTAAAATATGAAAGGTAATAAATAAAATGAAAAAGAAAATTCAAAAATTAATATAGTAGCTATTAATATTAGTCTTGAAAATTTATTAATAATAAAAAAATCGTAAAAAAAAGTTAAACCAAAAATCTAACTGTAGATTAAAATAAAATATTTAGCATAATTTGACCTTAGAAGAAAAATTTTGCAATAGAATTATAAAAAGGTATTTCACTCAAAAATTAATTTGTGAGTTTAACAATAATATTGAAATTTTGGAAATTCAAAAAAAATCAGAAAATATTAATTTAAAATTTAATACAAGATTTTGTAACTCTGTTCTTTCACATTTCAGCCATATGGGCCATAGAGATATCAAAAAATTAATTAGTCTAGTAAGTTTATGCCAAATATAATCTTCAGAGCCCAAGCTACCTCTAATTTGAGATCAATCTGAAAATCTTTTCAGATCTGAATTCTTAAATTTCAATTATATTTGGAATCTTGCCCAAGGTTTATGAAAAAATGCGAAACTAATGACTATCATTTCTATAGGCAAATAGACGTACTGCAAAAATTATGTTTTTCAGACTCAAAGGATCTATTTAAATTTGACTCGTAAATTTGGTCTTAGGCGTAAATAACCTTTAAGCAATAAATTGATTATAGTTGTAGTATTATTAACATTATTACGTTACGATATAAATGAGGCAATTTCAATTGGAAATCAATTGAATTTATCAAAGAAAAATTCTTAGTTTTACTTGAAATAAAAATTCAATAAATCATAAGACTAGCTGGAATAATCGGTGAAGGTTATGCCTTTTGGAAGAAAACATGTAGAGGTTTGAGGGCATTTTTGCTAAATTTCTCTAGTGACTTTGAGTGGCCTATTCAATTAAGGTTTAAATAAAATTTTTATAGTTTATTACCTAAATAAGAATAAACTTTGAGAAGATTATATAAAAGTTAAATATATTTATTTTACTATTCTCATTATTGTAATCTTTTAAGTAGATAAAAAATTGTAATGATATTCTCTTGAATAGATTTATTTAAATTATTATTAATCCCAGACGCTAAATGAAAAATATTTTAATAAAAAAAAAAAAAAGATAAAATTGATTTTTTTTTTAAGTAACTGAAAGCTAGATGAATTGTTATATATATGTCAAAAAATTATTTATGAACGAGTTGACAGTTTATATTCTGGACGGTATCATTATGATTTTTTTCGTAATAATCTCCATAATATGGTCCTGTCGGTCAAAAGGAAAGAAAAAAAAACAAAGCTGAGCGCAATTACAATTAGCGTTATGATTAACTTGACTGGATAATGAGCCTGGGCTAACAAGTGGCAAGACAGACGGACAGGCCCTTAATGTCCCAGGCGGCTCGATTAATCTCGGGGTCGAAGACCCCAGGGTCCCCCGTTTAAGGAACCCTTCACCACACACACGCAGAGATTGGATTCTCGGGGGAAAACGAGTCCGAGGGATTTATTTAAATTCCATTTTCTGTTAACTTTTAATATCTTCATATTAAGAAGAAAAAAATAGTTTAGGTATATTTTAAAAGAGTGGTTCATAATATTTTTTAAATATTTTTGTTATATTAACCAAACACTAAATGAAAATTAAAATAATTTATTTGAAATTTTTTCTTGAATTTTTTTTTTTTTTTTGCAATTTCATATTTAAATACATTTTTATTTTATCTTTCTTTGTCATGAATTTCTAATTTCCATTACCTAAGTAGTTAAAGAAGGGATTGGCATGATGCAATGAGTAAATTAACTCTTTTGTTAATGAAAGGCAATGAAATAAATACTTGAGGGTAAGCGTGGATTTTCCAGAATATTTAGTCAGTCCTTTGTGCCAAAGAAGAATTAAGATCTTCTAATTGAATTGCTAGGAAATTGGTGAAAATCTGCCTATTTAAAAAGAATATTATTGTTCAACGGAATCTTCAGATATGAAATATTTTTTCTTCTATTCACACTCTCGCCATAAATTTTAATGTTCGTATTTCTCCAGAGAGCATAATAATAATGATCTATTTCATTAGAGGATATAACCTAAAACATATGGACATTTAAAAAATACGTCTCTCATATTGGCTGTGTACACAGAGAACAGAGATGACATGAGAAGCAATATCTATTGCATAAACATTCCGTTTATTTCTTTGTAATTTCAAAAAGAAAATTTTTTAATTTTATTCCAAAAAATTTTAAAAATTCACATTTAAAAATATGAAAAAATTTTAGAAAAAAAATTATCATCAACTAAAAATACATGTCTTGATGTTCAATTTTTATTACTTTCTCTAATCTATATATATACATGTCATGTATAGTGAGAAAGTGTTGCGATCGCACAAAAATTTGTCAATATTTCAACGGAAATACACGTTTTGGGGTCCCCTAAGTGTGTCTCGCAAAATGGTTTGTCTATGTGTCTGTGTACTAGTACTTTACTGATGTGCTTTTTTAGATTTTCCCAGAATTCACTGTAAAGACTTTATTTAAAATTCATAAAACAATTATTTATTAGATCATTTTTGAAATTTATTAACTCTTATCGGTCCCAAAATTGTTTGAGGCCCACTTTACTCTTGAACAATTTTAAGTTTTTTGTGATTTTCTCTTAAACTATGGTAAGGATTTTGATATAATAAATTAGATAATCTTTGAGATTGTTATAGAGATGAAGATGGAATATAACCTTTTTGGAATATTTGTGTAATGGAAATAAAAGGAGTGAAAGAAAATACATCTATAAGCCATTGTCCCTTGGAGCACAGAGAGAGGTCTTCCTTTACATTCCAAGGGTCACTAGTTCACTTCTCATCCTGAGCGTAGACTTCGTTTATATTTATTAGTCTTTTTTATTAATTACTATATTTTATTTTATTATTATTATTATTATTATTATTATTATTATTTTACACTCTTTAATTCTTTTATTTTATGTTTATTGTAAAATAAATCTTCGATGTTCAAAAAGCTAATTGTGAAAAATATTTTGATGTAAAATATGGACATTGTTTAAAAGGCTTTATAAAGTGTCTTAACAATAAATTTCTATAAATACAATTTTTTTTTAATTCACTGGCCGTAGCCACCAATCCTTCATCTTTTACAATTATTGTACAATGTTATAAAAAATAATAATGTTATAAATAGACAATCATAAAAAAAAATAAATAAATACCCTTTTTCCTCTTATGTAAAGAAATTATAAAACTAAATATTTAAATAAATTAAATTAAAATTGAAATAATATATTAGTTACCAATTAATAGAGGAGGCAATGGGTAAGACAGATAAACTGCTGATTACGAATCTAGAGTATGGAAATAGCTCGTGTTCGAGTCCGGCTTGCCGCAAAAATAAATTATTACCAATTTTGCCAGAAGTCTCCTCCTGGTGTAGGAAAGGGAGAGGTAATCTCACCCAGGTATTACTGGCCTAAGTGAGTTTCTCCAAAGAAGGGCGAAACCATCTAAACCTAACCTAACTTACCAATTAATAAATATGAATGAAGTCTATATGGCCTCAGATGTCAAAAAATTAAATTAAATTAAAATTTCTCTATTATTTTCAGGCTGCCTACTGGATTTTAAATAAATTTATTTTAATTAAAAACCCGTGTTAAATTTAATTAATTAATTCCTCTAAAATAAATAAATAATTGTTTATTCATTTTTTAATCGAAAAAAATTCAAAAGTGAAATGCGATAGATAGTATACCCTTTTAATGCTAATTTATTTCCGAAATAAAGTCATAAAAACATGAGATAATATTGAAATTTAATGAATTAAGATATTGCCCTGATTCCTGTGACATTCGATTAAAATACAATCATAAATTTTATTTTTTTTTATGAGTGTTCAATTTGATTTTGATCCATACATATGAATTTTTAAACTTTTTTTGCATCCATTTTCACATTCACTAAATATGATTTTGATATAAATAATAAGTAAGACCTATTCATTTAAATTGAATATTAGTATTTAATATATTGCATCATGATTATAATTATTTTAAAATATTTCAAGAAAAAAATTAGGAGGAAGGAAGAGAGACGAATCCAAATAAAAGACAATCCTTAGCCCGACATATTTTATATTTTTGCCTTATTTATATTTATATGCCACCCATCATCAGGATCCAGACCGTTCAAATAAGATTCCTGTCTCTCGCAATCGTCATAAATATTTTAAAACAATATGAAATGCATGCAACCAATATGAAATATGCTTATTTTGATTTTAAAATATTTATGACAATTGCGAGAGATCAAAATAAGCATATTTCATATTGTTTTTATATGGATTTTGTGATTTTAAAATATTTATGGCGATTGTAAGTTTTAAATAAAAGAAATAAATCTAGCTGCCCTGTACTTTCATTTTTACTTTTACTACATAAAAATAAATTCAAGTTGGCTGTACATTGAAAGGCTACTTATGGGACCCGAGGCAAAAAGCAGATGTGACAGCACATCACTCAGCTTCCCTTACCTTAGTTAAAAGAAAGTTGTGTGATGTTTAGTCACATCAGATTATTTTGCAGTTTTTTTGATTTATAAAATTATCCTTTATTTTCTTTACTCATTCATAATGAAATTATTTTAAACTTTTTACAGTAAGAAAATAAATTGTCGACACCTTCGTTTGTCCTCAAACAAATAGACCTAGTTAATAAACAACAAAAATTGATTAAATTGTGTTCTACTTAAAAAAAAAGCAATAATTAAATGAGAAAATAAATCAGGTATAATTAAACATTTCATATAGGTTATCAAATCAATGTAAAATGAATAGTAAATTTAAATAATTTAATAATATATTTTAAAAAAAAAAAAAAAAGCTATATCTAATATATAAGTCTCTTTGTCAATATTTTTTAAGGATCCTTCTGAAGATAGCTTAACCAAGTAGAGGCTCAATAAATGAAAATAATGAGTTAATAATGAGAAAAATAATAAATAAATAAATTAATATATAATGAGAAAATAATATGTTGGCATAAAAGTATATTTAAAAAATTTTTAACATTAGCAAAATTATTTTAGAATCTGAACGAGACATATAGTTAGTAAATTGTCCAAGTTGACAAAATTTCCGTGGGTTCCATAAATTTGTTTGTCTTTCCATCTTGGAAAGTATGCAACTAAAATGACCAATTCAACAATGGATTTTTTTGACTAATTGCTCCAGAGCTCCTCTGCATACAGAACATGTTCATTTGTTAATTTCTAAGGAGATTTGGTGCGTTCTAGAGAAGGTCTGGAGCAATTAATTTAAAAATCCATTAAATTAATAATATTATCTCTGGAGATGAACAATTATACAAAATTATTTAAATATAAAGTAAAGGCAGGTAAAATTTGGGTTGTCTATTTTCCAGCACCTCATGATAGGTCTATTTTTTTAAAATCATCCAAATTTTGTGGCATTTTTGGTATCAAACCCCACTCTACCTCTTATTAAAAAAATGAAAATGTTCTTAGTCATTGGCGAATCCAGGTCTTTTTGTTTTTTGTTTCCAAATTTTTGTACTTCAATATGAAAATACTTTCAGAAACAGAGGATATAATGTCTTCTATTCCTAAAACTCCCCCATCTCCCCCTCCTCACCCTAAATAAATTCTGATAAAATTCAATAATAAATTATTATCCATAATTTTAATTTTTCATAAAAAAAAAAACACAATTTCTAATTAAGAAAAAAGTATCTTTCAAGGATAGGTTTTACGGTCTCTTAATATATGCGCCGTTTAATATATCAGGCTTAATGATAAAACCAATTTAATAATGTTATCTCTGGACCGGAGATGTACAATTATACAATATTACTTAAATATAAAAGTAAAATTTTAATAGACAGGTGGCCCCCAGCTAGGAATCCAAACGCGTGTGGCACATAAAAAAAACTTAGAACGACTTTTTCAGATGAAATTACGACTCGTCCCGTTCAATCGTAAAGAACGTGTATTAATTAATTAATTGCTCCTGGCATTACATGTAATTACTAAAGCAGGAGTTTCATCTATAGATAAATAAATAATAACTACTAATTTTTATAAATTCAAATACTTAAATGGGCATTACGTGTAATGAAATCCAAAATAGAAAATATTATAATTTAAAAAGAAGCCGTCCTCCCTAAGGAACTATCATAATTATAATTATTTTTTATATTGTTATTTTGATTGACTGTTATTTATGAATTCATATGCGAAGCACATTCGAAATAAAAGGAGAAAAAAGTTTTCGAATACAAAATCATTCTAATGGAAAAGTGAAGCTAATAGCCAGAAAAAAGCCTAGGAAAAAATCACGAAGAGATTTTATGAGATCACGATTATAATTGTTACCTTTAATTCGTATTAATTAATAATATGTATTACGATAAGAAAGGTTATTTATTCCTGAAGAGCAAAAATTGTATATAGATATGAGATATTAGATTTTGCTCGTTTCTTGCTTAAAAGCATTTTAAGAGAGAAATCCTTAGCAAAAAAAAAAATAATTTAAAGATATGATCAGGACTGAGCTAACTTTTACTGGTTCGACGACACCCCTCCCCCACTCCCTCAGTAAAAAAATTTTTTTAAGCCTGGAGGCAGATGTCTTAAATATTATAGCTAAGTTTCAAAATATTTGGTCAAGGGGATACTTTGATAACCCTGGAGTCCGCTTCACTCCAAATTTTAATATCTTTTTAGGCTCTAGTAGGAATATAAGTGGTAAAAGTTTCATCCTTCTCTGATGAGTGGTTCCAGAGATATAAGCTAATAAAAACCTATACGTATACATATGCATATCAGGCTTTTTTAATTTTTGGGTGCCTTTTGAATTGAAACGTAAAGAAATTTTAAATGGGGATATTTTTAAGGATCACTTTCTATTATTATACTATATTTTTTATTATTATATATATATTTCACCCTTTTAAGTATAGAATTTCTACCTTCTTCGGGTCTCTTAGGCGTTCTCTCTAGAACAAAATTCGTCTTTGAAACCATATTATAAAAATACTTATATGGCTCAGAAATATATAATATTATATAATATTAAGTCACATTTCAAGCACACTTGCATGTTCGGAGAATATTATCTTATTTTATTCTCTGAGCAAAGACAATTTTTGTGTAATTCATTCGTAACGCCTGCCGAAATCAAGAAGCTGAGATACCTGAAGAAAGTACAATCTGTTGTCGAATCCCAACTCATAATTGTGAAATTTTTCATATAAAAAAAAGACCTGCTGAAACTTTTCAATAAATTTTTATTATTAGTTTTTAGCCATTCTGGCTCCTAAAAGCTTTAAAAAAAAGGCCACATTTTTATCAAAATCTTAAATGATATTTTTTTTAATTAACCGTTTGATTAAAAAAATGATTACTTTCAGCATTAGAGTTTTTTTTAGGTATGTCAAATTTAATTAATTTAATCAATTTAAGATAAGCTTGTTGGTAGCATATATATTGAATTTTGTTTAAATCTGTTAAATCATTAGGTCGTCAACAGATTTACTCACACATAGTCAGGGGACTTTAATTCGTTCAGCTGAGAGTGGACATTTGTTGATTCTGTACTTAATTATAAGGCGGTTCATTATCGAAGCCTTTACAGGCCAATGAATTGACCTGGAAAGTAAGAGAGAAAATAGCCTATTTTATACATGATTATTCATTAATTTTATGATAGATATAAGGAGTCTCATTCAGGATGATTATATAGAAACAAATATAGTATTCACCTCAAGACGTTTCGAATAAAATTTTATTACCCATCATCAGTTTTTGTGAATAATATTTTATATGATTATTCATGTTATTACATAAAATTGTTTAATGCTTAAAAATGATAATATCGCGATAATCATATCACTTCTGAGTTGAATTAAAAGAGAATATTGAAAAAAGGTAGAAAAACTCATAAATTTAAATATAATTAAATATTAAATAATCTGTTATAAAAGAGAGAAGAGGAACAAAAAATCCCAAAACCTGAATATTTGTCTTGAGGGGTTTATTCACAGGATTTACAAAGACAACTAAATCATAAATATTCGATAAAAATTAAATTTTTTTCATTTAAACAAATAAATTATAAATAATTAGAATATATTGCATATGTGAGCTTATTTTTCATTGATAGTGATTTATTAGTAACGCAAAATATTACTATATTTTTGAATAATAAATAAGGATTCAATAATTTTAAACTTGAAAGTAGAAAAATATTAATATAATAAGTTTATTCAAATCAAGATAAGCTCCTGAATAAAAAGCTTCTATAAAATTTTGTTTCTGTCTAAAATCCTGATGACAAATAATTCTTATTATTCAAAATGTGAAGTCTGAATGACCATTAATTTGGTCAAAATAAGTTTCAATGTCAATAAAAATTAATTCTTGTATTACGTCCCACGTTGGGAACCACGGGTTTAAATGATCCCCAAAAAAATTTACACTTAGTATACTTTTCTATATTATAATATACGTATATTACAATTTGAAGTAAACTAAGGTGTTTACGTCTTCTCCAAAGAAGAACATTATCTGTCTTTTTTCGGTCCATGTGCACATGTCTTTTACAATTTCAACAATAAGTCAACCATCTTTAAAAGTCAGGGGAAGATTTGAAAATATAAACTATTGAACATGGCTATATGTAAGGCCTCTTCTGTCGGCGTGGGCGTAGATCGCGAAACTGTGTAAAGGTGCAATGTAATAAAATTATAATTTTTTTACTATTAATGTAATCATTCATAACTATTCTTTCCACTATAATCTCAAGAAAGAAATACTCTCTTTCATCATAATAGTCAAAAATATAAATGAAAATCAATATGGGCACTACTTATTAATAAAATATTTATTCTTCGGGAGTTTCATAAAAAAAAATCTCATTGAAGATAATAACTTCTTGTTTGAGCTCGCATTTATTATAATTTATATATGTTTTTTGTGTATACAACTTCATATTATAATATTAAATGAAATTTAAAGTAATGTGAGTAGGGTCTTTAAAATAATAGATTATATGAGAAAGAGGAAGTGTAATGATTTTGAGAGTCATTATAAGTGATTTGGGTGATAAGATCGTAAAAGGTGTGATGACTTGGTGGATGGAGGATGGCCGAGGTTCACCCGAGGGGCGGTCAGTCATTTTGGGGAATCTCTGTCGTGCACGCAACCACACCCCGGGTTCGTTCACCTTTTTCAAAAAACTCGTGTCTCAGCTTCAGGGCAAACAGGTCTGTCTGTCTCAATGAATCCACCCCAGAAGAGGTGTTCGAGTCCTCAGACCTACCTCTTCTGGGCACCTGCACACTCTCACAGAATCGACAGACCACACATAGACACACACACACGCACACATTGACACCTGACAGGGGACAAATGCCCATCTCAGCCGCTCTTATCCGATATTTAAAATTCTTCTTCACTTTTTATAATTAACCTCTGCTCTTGATTTTATTCAGATTATCGAGATTATATAAAATTTATTTAATATATATACCACATCAAAAGAAAGAATAAACTTATAATAGTTAATAATTAAATTTATCAATTTGAAAAAATTTTGGATATTTTTAATTAAAAAATGTAAATATGTTGAACATATTTAGGTCAAATGAAAAACAAATTACAGTTTTCGTGTCAAAAGATTAATTGAATCTATTTTTTTATATATCTATAATATATTATAAATTATCAAAATAAAAATGATCTAATAAAGTTAACAAAATTATGCGGCTAAATTTTTCAGGGAAATAAAAAATTTTAATCCATTTATTTGAGAACAATTGTCATCACCTTCGATATTAAAATATATGGGGGGCTTTTTTGACAAATGAGTGCATAGAGGCTTCATTTTTATTTATTTAATAGGTAACTATAATTAACCCTGCCCTTTGAGAAAGGAAATATTGGATTTGGTTTATCTATCTTAATTATGATTGGAAATATTTAATGTAAAATTTTAAAAT
>JAAAKE020123649.1:0-15151 GCA_010014785.2 Anisolabis maritima
GTGTTTCGTTAACAATTTCCTAGTGATTTCTTCCTAAAACCTATCATTTAAGTTTCTTAAGTGAACAATTCAATTTTACCATATACCAATTGGTAGCCCTGTTCCTTGGTTCACAGCTAGAGGTCTGGCTTCACGTACCAAAGGTCAGCGGTTCGCTTCCTGTCCTGAGCGACAAAATTTTATTTATATTATATTGGCTACCAAATAAGGATGGAGTCTAAATGGCCTCAGATGCCGAAAGACTTAAAAAAAAAGATACCAATATGCCTGGATAATATCTATCGCAGAATAATATATTTATATATTTGCTTTTTTTGTCTTTTCGGCATCTGAGGCCATATAGACTTTAAAGGATATACAATATATATTAATTATGATACAAATTATCCCGACATATTTATTTATACCAATTGGTATCCAAGTGATATAAATAAATTTTCATCGAACTCCTTTTTATGAAGGTTATCAATAATGTCAATATCTTTAACCTCTCGGCTATATATATTGGTTAATGGCCATATGGCCTCAAATGCCGAAAAGACTTAAGAGTATTAAAACGAGAATTTAAAAAACTAATTAATACTGAGTTCTGTCAAGAAACAGAAATTAACCGAGTTAACTTTGATATTTTAATTCAAATTTTTTTTTTATGTTGTCAAGTGTCACATGTTGTTTCATTCAACACGCAAAATTAAACTCTAATGGCTCTTTACATGCATAGTTACTTACTATTTTCTAAAATATTACCTTCTATTCATTCATTTAAACATTTTATTGGGGAGATGAAAGATTCTTTGAAGAATGATATCCCCATTGGATCTTTGATTTTGTAATATGAATATATAGAAATAACGAGAGAAATCTAGAGTAAAAAAATAAATTAATCATAAAAAATATTTGCGATTTTCCTGAAAAATACTTCCTCTCCCTCTATTCTTTCTTACATCGAGACCCAAATCTTAAATCCAGGCAACTTCTGGCCGTAGCTCTCTAAGGCTCTCCGTTAGGCTACTTGATTTCCTATCCCAAACTCCTCCTGTATTAATTTCCATCTAGTTAAATATTCGTACTTCTATTTCCACCCAGTCACTTTAATCAATGAATTAATCTAATGGATGTCCAAGTTTGAGGGACCTTCTCAGCACTCGTTGCAAGAGCGCACCATTGAGAGGGAATTCTTCTTTACGGCCTTTCATAAAGAAAGGTCTGGTGTCAGAGTAACTCCCTCTCCTCGAGTTACCCCTAGGGCTCTAATGTTCTAATTCAGTGCACTTAATATTTAAGGATTTGTTTACATTAAATATTTTTATTTAATGAAAAAAAAATCCTCCATGCTCGGAATGCAATCACCGATCATTCATACAGAATAGCAACACTGACTATTCCACAAAGCCCTCGCATTTATGTTAAAATTAGAGGATATTCAGGGTCATGAAAAAATATGAAGAAATTTTTTTACAACTCTATTTATTTTTTAATATTTACATCATAAAAAAACATTTAAAATAAATAAAATTTTATTCGTAACATCATTTGTGAAAATTTATTTCTTGTTTTATTTCTTTGTCTATTCACTCAGAAACGCAAATTTATTAAATTGTCTTTTAAGAATGAAAAAAATTGTATTAGATTAAATAAAATAACTTAAAATTTATCAATCATTTGAAGAATATGTTGTTCTTCTGCAGCTCGCCATTCAGCATCATCAGTGCCCAAATTTCCAGCATATTCTGAAAAAAGAAATATTAAAAAAAAATAGTTTCAAATTATGGAAAAAAATCTTTAGACAATGAGGGGCACCCAAGAGTTGGGAGAACATGCTCAACATCTACTCTAAAGAGGAATGTTAGCTCAAGAAAATTAGCTCAAAAATCGTTCGTAGTAATAAATAATTAAAAGTTGGAAATATTTTTAATTGCTTTAGTTTACATCTGATATGAAAATTCTGAGTTTGCCTCCACCCCCGAGGGGACGGTTTCGACCATCATCTATAATAAAATCCATGAGAAAATAAACTTTTTTTAGTTTTTCGTAAATAACTCCCAATTTTTTGCGTCCAATCAAAATTGTTACTATTAAGAAAATTATTGAGCGTGAATTCTGCGTTGAATGAGTACCTATTTGTTAAATTTCAGTTGAGAGAAATAGTTGAAATCAAGAGAACAAATAAAATTAAAAAATAAAAAAACTTTTATTTAAAATACACTAAAAATAGAAAAATAATTTGTAGTGCATTTTAAATAAACCTTTTTTTTTTTTTTTTTTTTAATTTTATTCTTTTTTGTCCAATTTTCTTATAACATTAGTATAAATTAAAACAAAATTTAAGTCGAAAATAGAGATAGAGTTTGTTTACTTGTTTTTGATATGCATAATATTGACTTTGTGGTTTTTATTATATTAATAAAATTTGACTACTGACTTAATTTGCTTTTTTTTAATATCACATTAAAAACGCTAAAGATATATTTCCATATAAATAATATTAAAAAAAAAAGTGGCCCTGTTAGTTTTTTTTTCGTACCTCTCATTAATTGACGAACTTTATGCAAAGACCCTCCTCGTAATGAAAGGTTTTTGACAGCTCTTTGCTTGGCTGCAGCTGGAGCACCAGTGCAGACTTGCATTAAAATATAATCGATATACTGCAAAGTAAAAAGGCCCCCTTCAATGCGCCGCATATATGTAGTATTCGCTTCATCTTCGTCTTCATCTTCAGAATCTCGATCCTTAAACAAAATCAATATCTATATTAATGTTTGATATGGGAATGGATTTCGCATAAAATGTATATATAATAAAATTTCTAAATGTAAGAGCTACGGTTTACTTGTATCTGACTTCGATGACTAATATTATCTCCATGAGGAGGAAGTGGGTAAGAGGAATAAGCTGCCGGATTACGGATCCCAGGACCTCAAGACTAGGCAATATCAATCTCTTCAACTTTATACAAATATTTAAAATATAATTCCATTAGACGATCCACTTTTTCATAATCATTTTCTACAAATTTATTTAGAAGTGTTTTACAGAAAACCCTAGATCTCAAGAAAATCCCCACAGAAAATGTATGTTAATTAAACCAAATAATATCCTATCCACTGGTGCAGAGGTAAGTCTCGCTTCTCATACCAAAGGTCAGTGGTTCGCTTCCCATCCTGAGCGACAAAAATTTATTTATATTATATTGGCTACCAATTAATATAAATAAATAAGGAAGGAGGGCTCAGATGCCGAAAAAGACAATAAACCAAAAAATGACAATCGCTTTAGAGAAGGAAGGGCAAGGTCGGGAGAGCACGCACACGCCATTGTCACAGCGCTGGGCTCATAGAAAAAAAAGGCGAAGAAAATTTTTTTATTAGCAAATACAAAGAAGGGGAATAAGATAATTTTAATACCTTCATTTCCTGTTCAATAATATTATCAATCTCTTCAACTTTATACAAATATTTAAAATGTAATTCCATTAGACGATCCACTTTTTCATAATCATTTTCTACAAATTTATTTAGAAGTCGCTGCCGTTGTTGTCCTCGACAATTTCTTAACATGTTGGCGATAATTGAGCAAACATGTTCTAAAAAAAAAAAAAAAAAACAATGTGATTAAGAGCTCTACTTTCAAATTTCTCTGTTTCAATGAGCTAAATTATGCATTCTCAATGGAGTTTGGAATCATTGATCTTTTTTAGATAAAAGTCTGAACTAAGTTTTTTGTTCTAATTTTGATATATATATTATAGTATTTCACCTTCGAATTCTTCGGACGTTAAAAGTCGTTTCTTATTTTTCTTGGGTGTTTTCATAAAAAGGGGAAAAATTGTTCTTAATCCCAAGATGTCAACGAATTTATTACAATTCTCTTTTCCGTCAGGACCGGACATTGCAAAGTCGAGAACTTTAAGAGAACCATTGCGTGATTGTTTTTTTTCTCTAAAAAATATATAAATAATAATATTACGAATCAGCGAATAAACATTTATTTATGAAGGGAGAAAAAACAAAGAGTATGCAAGTTTGGGTTATTTCATTGATACTCCTCTTGACCAGGGCTCTTCACAGTGAGAGTTTTCAGCACATTACTTGAGTAATGATTATAAAGAATATTTTAAACCATTTAGAAAAGTTTTTTGTTTTATTCGTATGGGAATTTGGATATGGGAGTCGCAAAAAAAATTTGACTAGAAAAGTTTGAAGAGACTGCTCTTGACTGATGTTTCACTCCTGATTGGCTCCACCTTCAGAGCTTAAGAGCTGTCGATATTCAATATAAATGTAAGTATAAGAACCCACGGACCTATAATGACCAGTGGTCATATGCAAGCAGGAAGGACAGTGGTAAGAGATTGAGGACTTGGTGCTTGTTGAGGTTGGATTTGAAAGATTGTAAATTGTAAGTTTTGGGGAAGATAGTAGAGGGAGGTCAGGGTGATAAAGGAAGACTGAACTAGTCATACTAGTCGCGACATTAATAACATTGGTATTGAGACATGATTCCCTTGGATTCGCTTTGGGAGGAATGATGGACTTTAATTCAGCAGAACATCGATTATGGTTGGCATATATATAAACAATTGAAATATATCGTTAAAAGGAAGATAAAAGGAAAATAAAAATAAAATTAAAAGGAAGATAAAAATTATATAACGAGTGGGTGTTATCAAGTCAAGTTTATGTCTAGAGGTAATAAATGAAATAACATATAGCTGCATTCTTTCTTTCTTTCTTCCTCTTTCTGAATAAATATAAACGATATAAAAATTATTCACCTCAGCATCAAATTCATAAGTTGCAAGCCTTCTCCTCTTAAAAATCGTTCACGATTTGGAGAATGAAGTAAACTTGAACACAAAGAGCTGAAGAGGTTTTCCATCATTTCTAATTCCTCAGGAGTGTGTGGATCATGCTTCTTATAAAACTAAAATTAAAAAAATTATAAAGTTCTAATCTTAATTAATTGTAAAAGAACATTATTTTAAAAAAATGATTATTATTTTTTTTGGAATTTTCTTAACTGGGTTTCTTTCTTTAGCTTGAGTAAAAAAATGGTAACTCATTCTAAAGAACCTAATGCCTGAATTAATTTATATAGAAAATATTTTTAAAAGAATGAGAAAAATAGTCTTGCTTACAGCTAACTGTTGTAGTAAAATATCAATCCCTTCCAAATCTCCCAGCAATTGTAGATTTTCAGGCGTATTTTGTAATAATATTGATAAAATCTCACTGGCATATAATTTATTTTCTGAAAAAGGTAATTTCGCTCGAAGTCTTTTTAAAAGCCATTGTAATAAACCCTGTTTTGCGGCTTCTGCACAAACGTCCGGTCGCATTTCGAAAAGATTTTCGAAAAATGCTGCAAAATCACAATTCTTAATTAAGACTCAATAATAAATTAAATAATTAGAAACATACAAAGGGTGTTAAAAACTCCATCACTCTCTTCTTTAACCAGTTCATCAAGTCGTTCTAAATTTTGAACAAGAAGGGCACAAACTTGATGATCAATTAGTGCATTTAATAATGATTTAGCATGATCTCCTTGATCATATGCGTCAGAAAGTTCTTGAATTAGCGAGACCACTGAAACAAAAAATATTATGATAGTTTTCGAGAACTATTCATTTGAATTGAATAGATATTAATATTCCTTATATGCCTAAAATAATCATAGTTTATTTAACTGTTATTTTGTGAGTACATTTTTGCTGGTTGATCAAACGACCACGCTCCTGGGTAGGGGCTGGAGTTCCCTGGTTCGACTCCCGAGGCCAATTTAGCCATAAAATAAATGTTAAAAATAATATTATATTTAGAATATATGTGCAAGGCGAGCCACTGCCCTAAAATAGACATGGATCATTCAGAATCGAACTCTGAGTCTTTACATATAACGAGACGTATAATAATATAACGTCCTAAAGCAAAACGGTCGTCCTATGCAGTGTTACAAAATTTTTGAAAGTTTTAAAAAAAAATTCTTATATCAAATAACCAAATGAAAAATTTTCGAATTTTATTTCCTTATTGACTCCCTGGTATGACTAAACGCACATTACATAAGGATGTGCTGTCAATCCAGATTTTTTGCGTCTGATCCTTAGGTAGCTAGCCGTTCTTTAATCCTTAAAAGAACATTATACAGCCAAATTAATCAATATCGTCATGATGAGTTAGGTCAAAAATAGGCAGAACAAAAATGTGTGAAAGGGCTTTAGCTGCTTTCAGCTCTAATGAGTAGGATGACATTATTTCACATTTTGGGAGTTTTATTTCGATAGAGGGTACCCTACTAGCTGACTTCCTACCTTTACACATTTTTAATCAATATTGCTAGAGTAGTTTAAGAGAAAATAACAAAAAAGTTAAAAACGGGGATTTGAAGGGGGGGGAATAAGGATTAATACATTTCAAAGATTAACTAATAAATAATTGTTTTATGAATTACAATCCAAATCGTTAGAGCGAATTTTAGAAAATCAAAAAAAAATTAAAAAAGTATATCAGTAAAGCACTAGTACTCTTTGGCCAATTTTATTTAAAAGCTTCAAGGTGCAAACGATGAGGGTACCTAGCTTAAATATATTCAGCCTTGAACGTTATTTCGTTTTTGAGAAATCTTGTTCACACCCAGACCATTTTGTGAGATCCATTTTTTTTACTCAGGGGACCTCAAAATGTGTATTTTCGTTGGAATCTCGATATCGATTTTTTTTGCTACTTACTTTCTCATTATATATTATATATATATATAAGAGAAAGTAAAAATACAAAAAATTGATTTATATTTGTTATCTTATTAAATTTGAAAAATTTTAAAGAAAAAACATCCTTTATTAATCTTAAAATAATAATTATTCAAAACTTAACAAAAAATTTATCTCTATTTTTGAAAAACAGGTTAAGAATTAATTAAAAATTTTTTTTTCTTGTTGAATATTTTTTCCAAATTTAATAGCGACCACGAGTTGGCAGAACTAAGACTAACATTTTTTCTGTTCTATTCACCAGTCTTCCCCCTCTTTACTTCCTATTACACCTAAAAATTTTATATGAACTATGAGAAGACCAGAAGAAAATTAGGGATGAATTTTTTCAACAATAATGCATTTAAATATTTAATAAAATAATATTACCTGCAACAGAAATATCCGTATTTTCATGAGAGAGAAGTTCTAAGATCGAAGGGACTGCATTTAATTCAATAAGAATCGGATACATTTCTGGCATCGTCGTGATGACATTGAGTTCTTGGATCACATCATGAAGCTCCATTTCCGACTCTAAAAATCTTCAAATACAAGATAAAAGAAAAGTTTTATTATATTATAGTTTTCTTTATTATTATGTTTTTTTTAATTCTCTTTATATTTATTTGATAATAAAAAAGATTTGCATTAGGGAATTTTAGTAGTAGATTTTGCAAAGGGAATATTGAGTCAAAAAGTATATTTACTGTTAAAAACCTGACTCTGTTATGCAAAAATGCGAGCACACAAATGTATAATTAATGATGTCGTAAACTTATATCAAACAATATATATATTTATTAGTTGGTTTTTGTAATCTTTGTAGCTAACAAACAATTATTGTTAAATAATTGTTTATACACTTGTTCCTCGGGGTGAGAGGTTACGACTTGAACGAGAGGCGGCTCTCTTCACTCCAGGCTTGATAAGTACTTCTCTTTTTTTCTCTCTCATTTGAAAATCACCAGAAATTTCAAGTATGCTTTTAAATTAATAGTCTTCCAAGTCTGAGTTATACCTCATCCATAGAGTATTCCAACTAGTTTTGAGCTGGGATTTGAATGGAATTAAATTTGCACCTCATTGCCAAAGGTAAGTTTCTTTCAAAGAGCAATTTTTCTCTTAGCTCTCAAACTGCGCTAAAAGGAGCTTTAATCCAACCCTTGTCGTATGCTCTGGGAGGGCCTTAATAAACTTTAAATGAATTGATTTCACTCTAGAGATAATTTTAAATAAAAATTTTATTAAATGTTTGTTTTTGGTGGCGGTAATAATTAATTTGAATTAGGGGGAGATGAGTTAGGTTGGATGCACCCAGGTGAAAAAAAAGAAAATTTGTTTTTTGCCACCGTTGCATATTCCTGTCGCGCACTTGTTTGGGACTAACAAATTTATCGAAAAAATGTATAGTCACTACTTCTATCTCCAAAATAGTTGTTTTTGCAAATTTTTGTAAAGTTTGAAGAAAAATAAATAAAATCCGTGTCAATTTGATGATTATGACATGTTGGAAAAAATTCTATCAACAATTTACAATTTTCTATATAAAAATAGTAAAATCTAATTCTCTGAATTGATTCTCGTATATATGTATATTCTGGAAGGTTTCCACGGTCAGATATGTATTGAGATTAACTCACAATCAGTGAAAACACTATTCCATATATAAATAATTTAAATCACATTATACGTTTTTATTCTTGTTGAATTATTTACCTCTCTTATGAAAATAGAAAGATTTTTTCCAGTTAAACAAGCTTTAAATGAATTGATTTCACTCTAGAGATAATTTTAAATAAAAATTTTATTAAATGTTCTTTTCAAATACTTACTTTTCGGGTATATCTGGGAATTTTATTCTCATTTCTTGATTTTTTAAAGTTCTTTTTTCAAATAATAGAATCATTTTTTTAATAGCAGTTTCATCCAAAGGTTCGTCCTGAAATAGTATAAGATTTTAATAAGAAAAACTGGTTATTGGTTATATTGATATATATATAATCCAAAATCAAATAGAGCCTGTTTTTTTTTTCATGTATGGTAACTAAAGGGATTCCTTTTACTAAATTTTTTGTTAATTAAACATGGAAAAAAATTATATTTTTTAATATATGATAAATCATTCAGTCAAAGATCATGCATCTATTATTAAAGGAAATCGAGAACTAACCAAACAATCCTATAAAATTTTTCATAAAAAAAACATGTTAGATAGGGTAGAAATAAATTGGAGATTACAAAAACTACTCAACTAATTTATTCTTTTTTAAAATTAATGAAATATTTTAAACAATTTTCTCTAAATTCAGAAATTAAGAAAATATAATAATTCTATATATTCTATTATGTGATTTGGAAGTCGTTATAATTAAGATAAATAAAAATGATTATCATAAATAATCTCTTATGAAACAATGCGCATGTCAAAATTTGAATGAAATAAACGATTTGATTCAAACATTTTTTTGGGATTTGTGGGATCAGATAAGGCTTTAAAAAAATTTTATATTTTATACAATTGTTAATAGTTTTTTGTTGGTGTAAACGGATTATAAAAGGTGGGATTGGAACTCCTCCGGAGAATTTACATGCTTGCTCTGAACCCAACACTCGATAACACCAACAAATTCATTCAGGTAGGCCAAATTTTCTTAAGACAGACTAACTCACAGTATAACATTTTTTATTAAAAATTCACTTGGTGACGGCAGCATTATTTAATTATTTTAAAAATATCCTGCTTAAAGAGATTGTTAATAATGAGTTTAAATACCGAATCAGCTTCTTTCTCAACAATTCGTAATATTTGATCATTCGAAGAATTATTTTCAGGCGTCAGATTCTTAGGGATTTCAGGAATTATTACAGAAGATAATTCAGGAGGATCAATTGGGATCCTTTTATTTCTATCTGAGTGACTTGTCCTGCCCAATTTCCGTTGCTTTTTCGGCACCTCACTATCCGAATCATTTTCTTGTGTGCGTTTTGGAGTATTTGGAGGCTAGAAATAAAAATAAATAAATAAAATTAAATAAATGCTCATTTTGAGGTTAACTTGGTATTTATTTACTTTATAAGAAAGAAGTTCTCCGATATCCATGAGGACAAATGAAAAAAAAACCTCAAACGAGGTAGTTTATAAAAATTGATGATTTTCAAATAAAAAACTTAATTTCTTGTTCTTGAGAATTATGTTAAAATTCTTTTTCAAAATAAATTGTTTGGATGATAAAATGGGATAGCAAGAAAGTTTATTAAAGCAAAACTCTCTAAATAAAAAAAAGCCACTAGGAAAGGCGCGAAATTTTACAAATTTTAAACAAGAAAGAAGAAAGTTGTGTTGTAATTTTAATAAATTAGAAGGCAGGTTCAGCAATAAGGCAAGCTTTGCATGCTGTATAAAACTCAAAATTGAGACGCTTCCAACAAGGTTTGTTAGCTCATTATCAGTGCAATTTGATCCTTGTATTTATGCCCAAAGGTGGTCAGCTTGTATTTGAAATAACTAGAATAATATATATGCCGCTCTTATATTTATATATACATTGCTATATGTATTTTAAATACAAGCTGACCACCTTTGGGCATAAATACAAGGATCAAATTGAAATGATAATAAATTAGTATACCTTGTTCGAAACGTCTCAATTTTATTGAGAATCCAAAGACTTCCTTTATTATTTTTGAATCTTTAAACCAATTTAAACCTATTTTCCTATTTTAAACTATTTTTCCCAGCCAATTAACAAACGAGGAAATTATTGTAATCATCAAATTTGACATTATGTGATATTGATGGATGAATAAGAATTATGGCCTTTGCAACACGATTTGAATATTTTTACCTTTGTTATGCATACATGTTTATATGGGAATGTTTTATTCTCAACCTCTTAATTAGAAGGTCCTAAATGAAAAGAAATATAAAACATTAAAAAAAAAATGTTTAAAATTATGGCTATAACGATTTTGTATATGAATATTAGTTCGCTAATTTAATAATATTTGAGATTTTTTATTTTTTATGTTTAAATTGAAATTGAAAAAGGGACACTTACTTCGGCTGGAAGTGCAAAAAGTGGATGTCATGACCCTCCCCCCTCGCAGTTGCAACAAACGCACTCGGTGAGCATCAAATTCAACAATTTTATTTCGAATTTTTAAATTTTTTTCCAAGAAAAATAATTCCGCTCTGATGCCCTCCCATATATTATTGGTAGTGAAAGGCCTTATAATAAATTAAATTATTATGAAAAACTAATCTCCCAACTTTAGCTTTTAAATAATTTGTTTTCAATTTTAAGAAATTTTACAAAATTATATTAGTCTAGCATTTTTTATTTATTATTAGAATTATATAATTATATATTTTAAATTTTTCCATTAAAATAATATCAATTTTTATATTCTCTCTTTTTAAACGGATGGTAGGGACTGGTCTCTCTTCTCTACCTCATCTCTCTGCTTTCCCGCCTTCAGTTGCTATTTTTGATTTCTTTTTTCATTCTAGTTCAGAAATAAATAAATTTTATAAATTTTTTTCAATTTGTGATTAAGTTTAATAAAAAGTGAAATTTTAATTATTTCATTTAGTTAAAAAAAATTCTTTCAACTATCATAAAAAATACACTATTCAAACATGGAAATAACCTCATGTCAACATATTTTCATTCTAAAAGGTAATATTTATTTATTTTTAATCATTCTTATCGTTTTTAATATTATTGTAAATATATTCAAAATCACATAATTTAATTAGATGAATGAGTTCATTCATTTATTAATATTTTTCTCAACTATGTCAAAATTTAATTTGCTTTTAAATAGTCAGAATTGATTTTCTCTGTTTTATATATATATATTCATAATTAAATGCTCAATACATTTAATAAATTTAATTTCTATATCAAAATTTTATTGCCATTGATAAATATTTCACAGGCACTAATTACAGACTTCAAAATTCATATTAAAATAAATAATATTATCATTAATCTTAATAATAAAATTATCTTCTATAATTTTATCATTTGGTACTAATTGTTTATTTTTATTGTTTGATAGTCAATTTTTATATTTTTAAAAAGAAGCTCAAAATTTTGGCTTTGACTTTACAAAGCTTCAAAAATTTTTGGAATCTTTTTCATTCATTCATTCATTCATTCATTGGTTTTCTTTTAATTATTCTTAAACACTTAGCATTTAAACACTTCTGGTTTGAGAGAGCTTGAAGCATTTAAAAAAGAGGAGCATAAAGATTAATTAAAAATAAAGTTTTTTTTTTAAGTGAAGAAACAATTGAAAGTAAACTCCAATAATAAATTATAAGTGAGTTAAAAGAAGGAAAAAATAAAAACATAAATATAAATTTATTTTAATAATTTGTTTAAAAAATAAATTCATAAAAGTTTTTTTTGTCTCTAGATTACATTTGAGTTGGAATGCAAAATAACACTATAAAGTTACAGAGAACAACGTCTTTGACCTTTCATAAGAAATAGCTTCTTCATATATAATTATATTATAATATAGCCTATATATATATATAACAATTTATGTATTTTTATAATTATATTTATAAAAAAAATTGTCATTTGTTTTAGGTAAATGTCGAGGAGACAGGAATCTTTAAAATCATTTGAGAATTTTAGCCAACCACACGGTAAGTCTTATTTAATAACAGGTTAATTAATGTTAAAAAAATCTTCCTTTTTATCTTAGACATTTTATTCATTTTGTTTTTTAGAATTTTTTGACCTAATTTTAGTCGACAATTTTTTAATATATCTATTGGATTGGACTATCTAAATGATCAGGTAAGCTTAAAAAAAGCTAATATCTCAACTTATTTCTCAATATTTCAATTTATGGATGTTCACTGTTTACAATCACTTAAATCGAGAATTTTCTTAATTAAATTTATATCATTTATATATATATATATGATATCAAAATTTTGTTAGCTAAAGAAAATATTTCTTTATTCATGATAAGACGCGAATTTTTTATTTGCAAGAAGTGTTTCCTCTCTGAGTAAGCCTGTTTCAAAAAAATTAGGGTTGTTTTTCTAAAGAAAAAAAAAAAACAAATATTTCATTAAGAGAAATGAAATGAAAGATTCTTTTGATGAAAGTTTGGGAGAAATCAAACAGCAATAAATATAAGGACCACCTTATATCATTTATTTGTAATTATTTCGATCGAAGAGCCTCACCATTTTCTCAAGAAATATTTGTTAATAAATCATATAAGCTGGTCTTTATATTTATTACTGTTTGATTTCTCCAAACCTCTCATTAATTACATCCACTAAAAATAATAGACTTTTAGTCATCAGCAAAAAATATTTTTTTTTTTTTATTTTTTCAAAGAAATCTAATTTTATTTTATTCCATCTGCTTGGAAGCGCCTCTTCACTCTTCGAAATTAAAAATCTTTATTCTTTTGAGAGAATAAAGAATGAATAATTAACATTTAGAAATTTGAATCGATATAGGGTGTTGCTTTTCCCTTTTTAAGTTTGAAATTATTTAATTTTATTAATATTAAAAAATCATTGTAATTTATATTTTAAAAAATTTTAAGTCACTTTAACATTTTCTTTGAATATCAAATTTTAATATAGAAATGAAATGTTTTTATATTAGTTAAAATATGTTCTTATCATTGGATTGTGTTTTATTTTTATTTTAAAAGCCCTTTTTAAAATAATAAAATATTTTTATAATGTTGAAATATTCTCGTTTTAAGATTTAAAAAATTAAAACTCGTTAAAGATTTTAATAATTAATAAATTCATTTCATTTCTCTATTAAAATTAGTCAATTTATGTTTTTATTTTTCTCTCTCCCCTCGTATATAATATATCTTGGATTTTATTTGTATATTTTTCTTTTCTTTTCCAGCATCTAAAGTTTGATCCAGCTGAGGTCATATCTTTCACGATCTTTAATTCAATTTACTTATGCTAGTTTGTTTAAGCAAAGGTCAAGAATAAAATGATAAAATGAAAATCAATTTTGAATTTTTATTATATTTTATTCAAATTAAAATTAATAATCATTTTAATATTTTTTTTGTTTTAGATAATTCTGGAGAAAATACATCTGTTGACAATTTGCTCTAATAAGTATTAATAAGTTTTTCAATATAAAGGTGTAAGTATAAAAATAAATATAATTTAAAATGAGATATATATATACATTATTTAATAAATATTTATAATGAAATAATTTTTTATTTATATCTAAATATTTAATTATTTTATTATAAATAGAATTGGAAAGAAAAAGAGTAAGGGCAGGTGGAGGGGAGTATGGGCCGCCGCCGTCGCCGCAGCCTGGCTTCGGCTGGCCCCGACTCGCTTCGCCTGCATTCGAGAACCCGGAGTGGGGAGACCAGGCTATATAAGTAATTACACGCCTTGGGGTTGGTTGGTTGGGGTTTGGGATGGGCCATTACAGATCATCAGATTCTTTGTATATTTATTGTATTTTTTATTATTAGTATTATATTTAGCTTTATGAATGTTTTTTTTTCATTCATTTTCTGGTAAATTAATACTACTATATATGTTATGTATTTATATATTGGATTATTATTATTATTATTATTATATGATTCCAATGAGATTTAAATTTTATTTAGTTTTTTACCTTGCATTCAAGTGATGTCTTGTTGTTACATGTTTGGATCCTGAAAGAAGATATTAAATATTTTTTATATTTTTCATTTTCTCTTTCTATTATTTGAATTCAATGAATATTAATAAAATTAATGATGTGTTTATAATTATTTTGTTTATAATGTATTCTCTTAAATATTAAATAAAGTTACATTATAAAAAGAATATTTGTTTTATAATACCTAATGATATTTAGAAAAATATTTTATTTAATAGATTAATTTAATAATAAATTTATTAGAAATTTCCATTTTTTTATTTTATTTTAAATCTAATAGGAAAATTAAAGTTTAATTATTTTCCATGACCTTTATTGAAATTAAATCCAAAGGGAGGATATAAATTTAATTTAATAAAATAAAAAATTTTCAATTCAAAGTTGGGGTTAAAATAAAAATTAACTCAATCCTTTATATAATTATATACAATATTAATGATTCAAAAAAAAAAAAGCTTGAAATGGAATTTCTTATAATTTTTGAGACCCAATTTTTCCTATCTTGAATTATTATTAATTCTTACGTGCATTTTGTTTTATAGATGTCTTGGCTTGGTATCTGTCAGGTGAAGATCCTGAAAACAAAACAAAAGTATTTATAGGAATTATAATAATTATATTATATTATATTATATTATATTATATTACTAATACGAAATCTATTTTGTTATTAAGATGTATTTGGATTTTATTATTCAATAAATTCATTTTTTTA
>JAAAKE020123660.1:0-15148 GCA_010014785.2 Anisolabis maritima
AGATGCAATTTTTTATTTTTATATATATATATATATATATATATATATATATATTTATATAATAGGATAATAAAATTTGTTTCAAATATAATATTTAATTGATTAAATGTATTTAGTTAAGTATTAATCAATAATTTCTGAATATTCAAATCGTTTATTTTAGAAAAACAATTTTTTACTAATACTACTTTTGTACTTTTATTATTTTTCAATTTTTAAATAAATTTTAAAAATAATATATGGGATTTTAAGAGATTCTATATACTTTTTAGAATGAGATTTAATAATTATTCATTTTCTTATTTTTAAAATAATTAAACAAAATATGGTTTTAAAAATTGAAATGGATTTATTTTTCTTTAAGAGAGATTTTTTAAAATATAAATTAAAAATATATTTGACAAATATTAAATAAAATAAATTAAAGGTATTTAAAACATATAAATAAAGTTTCTTAATAACTTTTTCTATGTTATATATTACTGATAATTTTCGCTTTTTCTTTTAAATAACTAAATACATTTAAAATAAGAGCTACTCATATTTTACAAACAGAATATTTTATACAATTAAACAATTTAGGATGAAATTATAATATACTAGTTTTTTATTTTGGATTTGGTGAAATCCATTTTAACTTGTTAATACTTGGAAATTCTTCATGTATGTAATTACATCCATTTTTCGAACAAAATCGACCAAAGAAGCAGGGCTAGAAAAAATATGTTTATTAAAAAAAAATTATTATTTAAATAGTAAGATGTAATTTTAAAATTTCCTTGTCATAATTAAATCAAGTAAATGAAACTTAGTAGTATAGTAAATTACCAGAGCAAGACCCTGTATCTTATGTTAGAGATGATGACAATGTTGACATTTTCAATTCATTTTTCTATAACAGATCTGGAGCAATTATTCAAAAACGTCCTGAGTTTATATGTCTCTATCTCTTAAAGTATAGAAAAAGGTCTCATTAATTAATCAATGATTTCCTAATTTGTCTAAATTTAATTAAATTAATTTTTTTAAACAATTTTAATAGTTGAAAAAGCAGGATCAGCAATCAGGTAGCCTTTGGATGCTCAATAAAAACTCAAAATGCAGATGTTTCGGGGGTTACTTATTCATCATCAGTCCAATTTGATCGTTGTATTATGTCCAAAAGTGGTGATGAACGAGTAAACCTTGTTCGAAACGTCTCAATTTTAAGTTTTTATTGAGCATCAAAAGTCTCTCTGTTTACTCATCCTTCCTTCTCATCTATTAATTTTTTAAATATGTAAGTATAATGGTTATGGTCACATTAATATACACAATTTGTTATCTAAATGGCTTCAGATGCTGAAATGAAAGAAAATTACTCCTCCTAACTAGTAGAGTAATCAGGAGGGACCAAGAAGCATCCCTCACTCAGTCATAGAAAATTAAAAAAAAAATAGAGATGGCCCAAAAATAAAATAAATAGCTGAAATTGTGTATCTTATTAAGTTTAAAAAAAACCCATGCCCCAAAAATGCTTTATTCTTAAATTTATAAAGAAGAAAGTCAAGAAAACAATTTTTGGAGTTAAGTGGCTATGAATGATTATTTATTTTCAAATAAGATGATAGGCAAAGGAAGGACCTGCTACAGGAACACCAATTTTTAAAACTTTGGCTTGTAATCATAGTCATCTTCAGTTGAATAGATTTATGGCTAAATTCCCGTAAAGATATTTTCCTTCCTATAGCTGATATCCTCTAGCTTATAAATTAATTGTAACTAAATTGTTTTTTAATATCTTTTAAAATTTTAGAAAAGCAATTATTAATTTCGTTCGTCTGTCTCTCTCAAAGTCTTTTTTTTAACTAATTTTCGTTACGAAAAATTAAAAGAATCATTTACTAAAATATGACAAAGAAAAAAGGTTTATGAGAAAAAAGATGAAGATAATTAGATAATAAGATATTTAGAAAAATTTCCAGCAATAAAAATGAAGGCCGAAACGCCTTATTTCTAAGAATTTTATTAAACTTGGTGCACCCTGCTTTGGGTGCCATCTCCATCTTCCTCCTCAAAAAGTTTACATTTGAGCGACATCTCCAAGCAACAAACAGAAAATTGTTACATATTTTCTTACTTTGGGATGCAAAAAACGGCATGCTGGATTCGTACATGATGGAAAATATTTACATGATGTTGAAATTTCATTAGTTTTAATAGTTTTATGAGTAAATGGACAATCTCGTTTGGTACAAAAAGCATCGTATTTGCAATAGGGATGTATATATTTACATTTGTCAGCTAAACTACAATTAGGAAATAACCTGAAAATAATTATATTAATTAGAAAAAAGATTAAATTTAAAAAACAAAATAATATCTCTTACAAGCAAGGCATTGTAGGATGGAAATATGGGCATTTGTCCTGTTTTGTACACGTGGGCCAATATTTACATCTCTCATTAAGTTTTGGCTTCATCAAATCAAGTGGATTAATGGAATTAATTTTTTTAGTTAAAGCATCCTTCTCTGACTCAAAGACAATAGGAGAAACGGGCCTCTTTGGCGGCGCCTCCTCTTCTTCTTGCATATTTTCTTCATCATCTTTTAATGCAATTATTTCAGTCTTGTTCTCACTAATATATAATTCTGGATCCAGGCCATCTAATGTGACTACAAAACGTGTTTTTTCGTTTACATTTAATGAGGGGGTAATTGGATTATGAGTTTTTGTAACTATGATATTCTCATGACTTTCTGAGTCAAGATACACCTCAACTCGTTTCTTAAATTCATTTGTATCTGTCTGAGGTGTAACTTGAACGATTAATGTATCATTATTAAGACTAGAAGTGATTTTCTTACTATTTTCATTTTCCTGTGAGTTATCTAAAATAAATAAATAAAAAATAAATAATAAGAGAAAAAATTAAATTGATTAATAACTTACTTTTACCAGTATCGGAGATTTTAACTTGGATGAGATTATCGGTATTCTAGAAAAGAAAAATCATATTAATTCTTTAGAAATCTTATATTTATTTGCATATGAAAGAGTATTTAAATAAAGGACTAATTTTTAAGGAATTTAAAAAATAACAGGTTTAATATTCTGAAATATTAGTTTTTTGAATTTAAAAATTTAAGGTAAAAACTCGTTGTACTCCGCCTTTTGATAAAAAAGCAGAAAAAAAATATGAATGTTATTTTTCTTTAAAGATTTGCTTAACGGAGACAAATAATATAAAAGGCAGTACACCTACACCATTATTCTTTGAATAATTGTTACTTTATTATTAATATCACTCTATTCACAATAGATTTTTTTTTAGTAAATCTAACATCACTTATAGAAATAAATATCAAACTCTACTTATGATTGCAACGTCATCATGACGCGACATTCTGCATAGCTAATCAGAACCCTGTCATGGCAAACATTTTCGAATTATAATATTGTATAGATCTCTCAGCTCTGTCAATAAATTAACCTTATTTTCATTTTTTATTAAAATGTATAAAATTCTAAGATATCTAATTAAAATAAAATTAATATTAGAAAAAGGATTTACTTTAGGAATAATTATTTTATTTCGCCCTTCTGGATCCCTTTTATCTATTCTTTTATCTATTAATATTTGTCATTTGTCTCCTGGGTCCTTTCCGCTAATCCTATCTATAGCATATAATGTGAGGGCAATCAACCCATTTTGTCCCCCCCCCGCGGTAGAGAGGTTAAAGATATTGACATTGTCAATAGTGATATCATTCAAAGCTAAAGGATGTGGGTTCGGATCCCAGGCAATCCAATGAAAATTGATTTAAATCAATTGGATACCAATTGGTGTAAATAAATATGACTGGATAATTTGTATCATAATAAGTATATACATGATTCGTTTAAAAGTCCAAGATGCCGAAGAGCTAAAAAAAACCCATTTTGTCATAGTTTCCAAAAAAACCTCCTTCGGAAGTTCTCCTAATACCCTTCCTAATTAAGATTTTTATTTATCTTCTAAATAGTTATTATAAAATAAAATAATCCATATAAGCTAGAGAGAGTTATGTAAAGATAGTAAACATACTAATCCTAATAATTCCAATTAATCCAGGAATTGTGCAGACAAATAAGGAAGATTAACTTAAGTTATAAAATGAAATAACTGATCAATCTTTTTGAAGCAAGGATTAATAAATATCTTAATTAGGAAGTGTGATAGGAAAAACTGCTGCTACTGTGATAATTTTAGAGATATCCTATTTGTAGTTTGAGCCTCAAGAAACTGCCACTTCCATTTGGTGTTGAAATTAACTCTGTCGCTTTCAAAATATCAAGTTCATTGTACGAGTAATTAATTAATTTTGCAAGTGGGTCAAATTCTAAGAAATTCAAATAAATGATAATAAAGATAAATGGGAAGGTATGAAAATTTTTCTCTTTAGTTGTTTTATAATTAATTCAGGGGCTCACATCTGAAGAGAATCTACCACAAACCACGCGAGCTAAGGCTGTCATTTCTTCTATTCCCTATATGTCAGTCTCCAAATCTAAAAATTGTCTAATAATAAATCTAAGAACAAAAATTCATAATAGTTGCTTTATTTGCTCTTACAAATACGTAAAGTGGTGCCTTGATTAACGACGAGTGGTTGTAAGAAAAAATCTCTTGGGCAACAATGCAGCCTAGATAACGACGCTGGATTATGTGTTTAAATTTGGTTAATATGTTTTCGTTCCATGTTGGGAAATCGCGCCTTAACGACAATAATTTGTCCTAGTAACCTGGTTAACCAAGGTACTACTGTATTTTAAAATCTTTTGAAAAGCAAACCCTTCAATATCTCGGAATGGACCGAGTGCCGCAGTTTCAAAATATCTTAAAAAATATATTTATATTGTTGTGAAATTATCTCACTCTAGAGCTATCTTTAACAGTGCCAGGTAGAGAAGCTACTGATTTATGAGCATCAGCCATTGCTCTTAATAAAAGACTTTTGGGAGCCTGGAGAGAAGCAGGAATCGATGGCCGGGGTTTAACACGAACTATTGAAGCAATTCCAGGACTATTTGGATTATATTCTTCCTCAGGTTCTTCATTCTTAACTACAATACGGGAACTAAGAGATTTCTTCTTCGACGGCTAAAAATAAAAATTATGTAAACATCCATTTTAATAATAATTTAAAAAATAAAAATTACTTGTTCATCTTCTTTATGAAGATTCTTAGATATTCTTGTCTCCTTAGTTTTGGTTTTGACTTCATCTAAATCTTCCATATATTTAGATGTTTCATTTTTTTTCATTTTCTGAATATTCCATCCTAATCTTTCAGAAACTTTTGATCTTTGTAATTTTATTTTTGAAGATTCTTTAGCTTCAGATTTACTGTTTTGTTTTATTGAATAAATTAAGTTAACATTTTTATCAGGTTCATTTGACTCTTTTTCTTTCAGTTCTTTCTCAACTTCTTTAATGGTCTCTCTCAATTCTGAACGGATTAGAGCTTCTAAAAAGAATGGAAAAATAAAATAAGATAAAATATATTTTTAAAAATCACTTTTTTGGTCTTTTCAGCAACTGATGACTCAGGCCTTATTTATTTATTTATATTAATATATATAATAATATAAATAAATTTTTGGGCTCAGAACGGGAAGCGAACCACTGACCTTAAGTACGCGAAGCAAGACCTCTACCTAGAGACAGGGCTTTTTTTTAAGTTCAAACTCACATAAAATTACCATTAGATTTATATAATCATAATAAGATTTTCTATACCACTCAAATAAAAATTGAGTATAAATAAAAAGTTATAAATTCGTAATGAAAATACCAAATGATAGCCTTCATCACAGTAGTAGGATTAATCAGGTTCTGAAAAAATTTCCTAAAATTTTCAGCTCAGGGTGTTTTTAAAACTCTTAGATATTCTTGTCTCCTTAGTTTTGGTTTTGACTTCATCTAAATCTTCAGCGATTTATCAAATCAATTAAATCCAAAAATTATATATAATACTAATAAGGGTAACAAACCGGTTGTCAATTTTTTAGAATCCCACCACTGGATGAACGTTATGTATAGGATTATAAGAAGAGCAGATGATGCGGCTCAGAAAATGAAGAAAATGTTTTCATTAAAATTTGTAAAATTTTACCAAAATGGTGTGAGCATCAAGAGATTTCTATTTTTTGATTTTAAAAACAATTTTAATATATGTTTTACTATCAGGGAATAAATGTTTGTCAGCCCATTTGATTTATTATGTTGACGTTTCGGGGACTTAAACCTAACCCTTCTTCAAGACACACGCCGTTGCTCAACAACTTGAGGAATGATGAGGCGGATAAGTTAGACCAGCTCCCAAATAGCTACTACTCCAGAGAGCCACTTTCAGTGTCATATTAATAAAAAGGGGGCTCAAGCCCCCCTCCCCCTCCACTCCATTGGTTTTCATAAAGCTTTAAAAATGAAAATTTTTTATTAATTTCATACATTTTAATAGTCAAATTACTTTAACAAAAAAATTTAACATTTAGATTTATAACTATTTTTTCTCTTCTCTATATATGTTTAGACTTAGGCAATGAATATATGAGCTATATAAATTATGAGTACTCCCATAATTTTTAAATTACTAACCAAGTGGCCACTTAGTTTACTTATCCGCCCCATCATTACTGCACAAAATATTATTGATAATGCCTTGGAGACATTATTTTCATCGGCCTGTGTTCATGAAAATGGCGTTTAGCCTCTGAAATGTCGATGGAGATAATACATTATTTGGGTCGACAACAGTTCATTTATTTATTTCCTGATTATTCATCGGACTTCCTCCGCCTTGTTTTTCTAGTTCTATTTTCATTACCTGCTTCTGCATCTTCTTTTATATTAATAAAATCGTCATCGTCATCGTCATCATCATCACTTTTCATTAAGACTATTTTCGGTTTAGGTTTAACAGGCAATACTGTTGAAATATTTTTCTTTTCTGCTTTGGAATTAGCTTCTTTATCCTTAATTATGTTAGTAGATATGTGACCAATATTTTTGTCTTGTTCTTGACGATGTTTTTTATCAGTTTTTGAACTTTTAGTATCTGACTTCTTTCTTTTTTCTTTTTTAGTCTCTTCATTATCTATTTTTCTTTTCAAACTTTTAGTTTCAGAATTTTCCTTTAATGTTTTCTTTCCATCTAGAAAAAAAAATGATTAGGTAAGATAAGATTCTGTTAATACAAAAAAGTCATCTTTAAAAATACAAAAGGTATTTTTTGTTTTACGGCATCGAAGACCATTCAGACATAAGATAATTTTATATATATTTTGACGATACAAGTTATCCATCCATATTTATTCAAATTAACTGGTAACCAAAATTATTTAAATAAATTTTATCGTTCATGATTGGAAACGAACTGCCTATTGACCCGTAAAACATAAAGAGAGTGCTTTCTTTAACTGTTCAGGCATAGGAGCACTAAAGGTATTTTGATATTAATTATATAAAATTCCACAAATTAGGCCTTTCTTGATCCTGTCTGCAGAATAATAAATAGACTATAGGAAAAAAATATTAGAACTTTAAAAAATCAATAGAATGGAGACACGATTAAAATTAATATAAAAAATTGGCTCCAAAAAAACAGAATCGCCTGTTTACAGTTTATAGTTTATGTGTACATAGTCTTAGATATTGGATGATAAAAAAATTTAATTATTTATCAAATAATAATTTAAGTTTTATAATTTGTGTATATAATTAAAACCTGATTTTTTTTTCCACTTGTCTCTTATTTAAAAAACTTTGTGTGATACTGTTAAATAATAAAGTGATGAGACCTCCCACCATCTGATTCGACCATTCTATTAAGATAATTAGCATCGTAGTCAAAAAGGAGGGATGGGGAATATTTTAGGTAAAGTAATGAGTACATCTTTCCAATATTTTAAGTAGTGAAATGAGTATCACAGCTCTGATTATATATCAGTGGTGAAGTAAAGAGAGTCTGAAACCACCTCCCCTTCTAGATAAAACTTTATAAATTAAAAATTTTAATTATTCTCATATATTTTAATAGTCCATTTGCTTTAATAAAAAAAACTATATATATATTCCGAAATCCAGATAATGTCAGCATTATATTAGTTTTAAGTTAAAGTCCGAAAAAAATTTTCTTTAACTAATCAACATTAACTGACCCTCCTTAGGTAATTTAAGAAATGCAAAGAAGTGGTAAGCTGTTGTTTTTATCAATGGGAGAAGGAGCAGGCAGCCAAGTGATAAGCCTCTAAGAAAATTCAAATTTGTGACGATTAGGCTTTAATTTAATATTGCCAGTCCATTTAGTATGAACTCAAATGGCAAATAATTGAGTTATATATATAAACTGACAAGCATTGTGTGACATTTATATATAAATATATATATATATATATATATTCTGGAAGGTTTCCGCGGTTGGTAGTATGTGGAATAATGTTTTCCCGGGTTGGCTCGCGTTGATTGTTGAGATTAACTCGACGTTTCGGCTCTCATTTTGGAGCCATTTTCAAGGGTTTTGTGTTGCAAAATGATAGTGGAGGTAGTTTGTTTCTGTTTACGGGGTCGCAATCTTGCTAGTCCCCAAGTTTGGTCGGTGGGTGTGGATGTGGATGTGGCGGTGGTTTGGATTTCGCTCTGAGGTCCAGAGCTTGGTTGGGGGTTGTGTTGTTAGTGTTTTGTTTGGGTTGACTTCGAGGCCTCAAACTGCCTACCCCTTGGGCTCGAGAGAGCGACCATGCAACACCTCGACCCGGGGAGTAGGCATTGAGACCCCGGATCCGAGCCGACGCGACAACTGACACCACACCATCCAACCAAACATTATTCCATATATATATATATACAAGCATACTTTGTATATTAAATACACAATAAAATGACCACTCTGCAATTTTGGCTATATGCTTTGCCATTTGAGTTTATACTCTCTAAATGAACTGATGATGGAATTATTAAATTAAAGCCGAAACGTCTCAAACTTGAGAGTTTTAATATCGTAGAGGCTTCTTACCTGGCTGCCTGTTCCTTCCTCGATTGTTAATTTAAGAAAAACAACCCCACGCCTAGGTACGCCGCCCGACGAAGACCGGTCTCGATCTTCGATAAAAAAAAATAAGTTTTCCTTAGAAAAAAATTACTCAACGACTATCTTTAAAACAACTTAAAGGGTTCGTTCGATTCAATACGTTTTGTTGGCTTCAGGAGTACAGTATTTTTTATTCGGATTTTAAATGAAAACTTTAATATAGAAATTATCTGGAATATATATCTGCAGATGAGTAAAATCTTGGAAACTTCTAGATATGTAGTTAGCTACTAAATGGATAAATAAATAAATATATAAAATATACAAAATGAGCGCTTTCCTCTCATAATTTTTAAATTTCCACGCCAATGTGTTATACATGTTAAATATAAGTATAAATTTTATTTACAAAGGAACTCAAATCTAAGAGTCCTTAACACATTATGTGAGTAAAAATAAATATTTTTACTAGTAATTGTTATTCCAACACCGGCTAATTAGAAATCATTGAATATTATTATAGTTTGAAAAAAGTACCTATTTTAACTTCCTGAAGTTTTTGTAAAATTTGATGAAGCCAATTTGTAAATATTTCAGTGTTAGTGCATAAAAATAGTTGCAAATCTTCATTCATTTGAGCCTTGCTTCTTTTATTTGCAACCATAACCATAATATAATCAGGTAATTCTTCATCTGTAAAATATATACATTTTTCATAGAAATTAAATTTATTTGGGGTTAATTAATAAAAATATAACCTACCAACGTATGCTCCTAATTCCATCAATTTCGCTTTGATAGCAGACTAAAATTAGTTGTTAAAAGTGAATGTCATTAAATAAATATAGCCTATAAAATTAAAATTTAATAATAAATAAAATGTACCTTTATTTTTTGGCCAACTTCTGCACCGATTGAATCCATGTTTATTTTAAATAACTTGGAAACAATATTCGAATTTCTAAACTAAACTATTGAAATAATGAATCATAATAATCACATTCACATATTAATGTCCATTGATAAAAAGAATCTCCACAAGTGTATTCATAAAGTTGGTCTCCGGTCATTTAATTCCACTGTAAATGAAAAAGGATGTTATTTTATCAAATATTCTCACAAATGTATTTTAATTTAATGAAGAATTTGTGCTCTCATTTATTATATCAACCAGTCAATCCGACCAGCAGAGATATGATTGCTTACCGCCAGATAGCGCATAATCCGCACTGCATTCAAATAAATAAGAAAATGAAATTGAAAAAATCGTTCTAACTAGTTCCACTAGTTCTTTTTAATTTGTTCTTGTTCGGTTTGCCAAAATTGGCTTTTTGTTTTTACTTAATCTGAAGACTCCGATGGTAAGAAAAGTAAATTTTTATTCAACTTTTTTTTTACCAAGCCTTTGGAACTCACTAAGATTTTTTTTTTATTAAAATAAAGTGTTGACAACAACAATAAGAGTTCTTCAAGACAAATGAAAATTCACAAAAAAAAAATAAACTAAAGGGGCCTTTTCGTGTTGACCAAAATCGAGTTTATTATTATCCATAGACAAACAGATTTTAAAATGTTTCAAAAACAATAAGTAATGTTCCCAACGTTATCTATTAAAACTTAAATTTTTTTTTCTATTTTGTATTCAAATTTTTTTTTTTAAATAAAATATAGTTGATTGATCAACTTTTTTGGATTCTTAATTTTAATTAATAATTTAAGTTTAATTTAAAATCAAAATAAATTCTATAATATTTAAAATTTTATGAATTTGTATATTATTTAATTTTAAAAAAATACTTGTTGAAATAAAGTTTCTAGTTGTAGGGATTATTGTTTTAAACACTTTAACACAACCTACGTGTCTCTTGTGGTAAAAACTAATTTCAATCATTTTCAAAAAAATTTTCAAATCATAATTACAGTCGATATACACAACTATTTTTATATATATATTTTTCCATTTAACAAATATTTCATATTTTATTAAGATAATTGATTGCTTTGTCCGAGATGTCTGCTGAGAAATCTGAAAACATTGTTTTGAATGAAATTGAAAATAGCTGTGTACTTTCAAATTGTCCGGCACATCTACGCAAAGGAGCTCAAGAATTAGTTAATAAATTGAATGTCACCCTAGAGAGGAAACGAACTAGGTACATTTTTTTTTTTATTTTTGGTATTATCGAGTGTTGTGAATATGTTTATATATACTTATGTATGTTCTAATAACGATTAAGAAAACACTATAAGATCTTCTCTAATTTATTTAACGTTATTAAAAGTATTCTCAAAATAACTTCGATGAACTTGAAAGGTTGAATAAAGATGTTAACTCTAATACAGCTTAGTACTGAACCCATTGGTATAAAAATTTCATTAATTTTATTTCTTGTACTAAAAGGATTTAATTATTTAATTAAATTTAATTATTTAATTAACCATATATCACCATCATATATCTCAGAGATTACGTCTTTTGAAGAAAAGGTCACTATACTATTTGTATATCAAACCTATAAACTAGGAATTTGTCAAAAATAAATTAGCTAGTAAGCGACAGAAAACTGATTAATTTTTAAAAAGTTTACCACTCCTAAGTAAGTATTGTCAATTTAAGGTAGTCCCGGGTGAAGTAAATAAGAATGATTTTATAAGAGATGCATTTATAAGTGATTAGCAAAAATTAGAAATAGGATACTAGAAAACTCAGAGGGTCTATTTTTTTAAAAGAAGCTTCTGAAATGGCCCGGTTATTAGAAGGGGCAATCGGTGTATTCTCCCCTCCTCCTTTTTTTTCAAAAATTATAATTTTTTATCATTCCTCCTTCTCTTTCCCCCTCTACAAGGTATTTCTCCACCTGATTAATTAACCAATCAAAGGAATGAAAATTATAGGCGGCAAAATTCGCCATTTTGGAGGGATGTCAAGACGCTTCCCCAGATCAGTTGAGGGGTAACTCTCGAAATGGAATCAATCAACGTCGCTTCTCGTTAAACAATCCAACGCCTTCTCATTTAATAGTCAGCCATCATGGTAACCGGTTGGCTCACTCAAACCCCACGTTTCTCAACCATTTTATTTGGGTATTTCAATTTAATATTAATTATTCATTTATTAAACTCTTTAGTCGTTAAATATTTCTACTTCGTATTATAATTTAAGAATTCATCTATATCAATGGAGTCCAATCTTAAATGATAAATGCAGTCTTTTTTTTTTTTGTTTATTTTCTCCAGCTAAATTAGCAATTTCTGTTTTATAAATTTTATCTTTCACATTTTTCAGAGGCCATATCTACTATGCTATGAGTTCGCTACCAGTGCTCTATACTAATATTGTGCCGTTAGTTCATTTTGATCTTAATTATCAACTTCTCTCACGATAGGATATATACAAAAATATTTTATATAAAAATAAAGAATATTATTCAAAAGAAATGAGTATCTTTCTTAAATTAGAAAGTCATTTTTTAAAGAATTCTAAATCTTATATAGGCCTAGAGCTACAGTCATGTCTCTACCTGTTCATGTACTAGATATAAATGCTTAATATTTAAATAATAGTTGAAGAGAATGTTATTATTTGGAAATGAAATTAAAGTTCCGCATTGATTTTATTCTACCCTTTTCAATATAACATTTCGATTGGGATTGTGCCTTCTATTATTTGAGTTTCTCAGTAGTTCTCACAAAAATTGTATGCGAAACCACACACATTCATGCTCAATGGATATTAATATAGTTTCTCCTCTAGCAGAGAATATTAAAATAACATCTTTTATTTTGCGATAAAAAATAAATAAAAATAATATATCTATTGGGCTAATTATGCCGATAAAAATTTTAAGAAAATATTCTAGGAGATGGGATCATGTTTTGGTCTGGTTTAGGTTCCCTTAAAAAATAAAAAAATTTTCAGTTTCATCATTTTTGGTAATTTCGTTCGGGACTATCAGAACCGAAAAGCAAACTAAACTCACCGTGCCGTACTGAATTGAACCGAGTAGTTGTTTCAAGTTGTTAAAAATATAGTTGTTGAAAAATTTTTGTTAAAGTCAACCTATTTTATTTTACCAGAAGATTATGGCTAAAAATTATAATAAATCGGTAACCTTATTAAATTAAAAATATCTAAATCATCTAATTATTAGATTCTAATAGATATTCGCATTTTTTCCCGCGAGTAGAATCAACATGAAGTGAGCTTTAATATCGTTAATGTTTAATGGTGGAAAAAATAAACAAACTTGTCAATCAATTTCTTACTATATTAAAGTGACCAAATATTTCATAGTGGAATATGGGACGCTTGTTCAAGAAACTAGACAAAACTTTAATTGCATAAGATTTTATAATATAGAATCATACTATTCTCACACAGGAGTACATGTAACAGAATAATAATAACAAGTTGAAAAATTATAAAACTTAGCAAACTATAAAACATAAGTTTGAATGTAAATATTAATCTAACAATAAATATAAATGTAATTATCAACATAAAAAATCAATTTCAATCAATGTCTATTTATTATAATATTTTTCTGAGGTATGAATTTTTTTTAATAACTCTTCATTTGTTGAAATATTACTACTAAATTCTTCACATGAATTGGAAAAATTGCATTTCATCTGCAATATTGCTTTAGCATAATGCAAATTCAATCAGTTTCTTAATATTTTTAAACGGTATAGAGTTATTTTCAAAGTGATTAAATATTTCTACCCATTTTCTATCGATTGGGACATTTTGTTCGTTCCATGATTTTATTTTCAAAGTAACCACATATTTTTTTACACTTCATCAAATAATTCTCCTTCTTCTTTGACGACTTTAAGTAAATAATCTTTATTACAAAATTTTGAAACGTTTTCCCACAGTTTGCCAAGTAACTTCATTTTTAAGGCTAACCCACTTGAAGCAATCAATGGAATCATAGTGAGAAGAACGGAGATATATTGTATGCATTTCTTGGTAAACATTATTTGAACATTATTTAAAAGATTTTATTTTGGGACAACCATTCTCTTCTAAAAGTTTTAATTGATTGGGAACAGGCAGAGGAAGGAAGTGATTCTCCATTCTTTCTTTTAACTTGAATTTTAAATTTTCTATTTCTCTAACTACCTCAATAATAGTTATATTATCACCTTCAATCTTTATTACTGTATCATGAAGTAACGCACTTTGATTATGCATGAAATACAACCATACTTCTGGGGTATCTTCTTCAAAAAATATTTGCAAAACATTTGGACAATTATCAATAGACATAAAATATGACTTCAAGGGAGAATATAATTTTAAAACTCTTTCAATTGCAGGCATTAATGCCAACCATCTAACAAATATCTTTGAGTAATTCTATTCTTATCGAAAATGACTATAAATTTTTATTATGCCTTCAATATCAATAGGAAGTTGATCTGCTGCTGCATCAATAGTATAGTGCACTATATGTGCAGCACATCCTACACCATTAATTGGCTTTTGTAGATGGTTCTTTAATTTGGAATAAACATTTGTCCCTTTTCTAAGGAGCCCACCAAAATTAGTATTTGCATTATCAGCACATACTGCTACAATTTTGTTTTTTAAATTATTCTTTAATATTTCAATAATAGAATTTGAAATTATTTCAGAATTTTCCCTTGGAATGGATACAAAATCTAAAAGTTTTATTTGAGTTCCCAATTTATGATTAAAAAAACGAATTAATGAGGGTAATAATTTTATATCTTTATGATTCGATGCGTCTGAAATATTGTTATAAAATTAATATTTTTTTAAATTAGTGAAAGTTGTTCCGGTGCAAAAACATACTTTATAATTGCTGCACACTTCGGATCAAATAAATTTATCACAAGTATAGAAGTACACTCCATGGACCGAAATGTTTGTTTGTGCATTAAAGTATGATAAGCAAAAGTTGCCTCACCTATTGCTAATTGTTTTTCTTTACTACCAAATTCTACTTTACGAAAAAACTTGCTCAATTTTGTTGAAGATATCGAGGCAGAGAACGATTTATTGTATTTATCTGTTGCAACATGTCTCGTAATGCCACTTCTACCCCCCCCCCCCACCCCCCCC
>JAAAKE020123671.1:4914-15148 GCA_010014785.2 Anisolabis maritima
CTACAGGAAAATCTCAAATTAATTGTTTTTTTCCCAACCATCAAGAGTTGATAGGGCCACCCTACTATTTTTCACTTCTATGAGGAGTCAAGACTTGGATAAAGTGGAACTCTGACATATTTTCTAAAATTATTTTAAATAGATAACTGATTAGATTACATATAATGGATTAGAATCAATCCATTACATTACATTCGACGTTGAGGAATGCTGGAAAAAATCAATTCTCTGATAATAATATAGGACAACATTAATATTACAAGACATTACTAAAAATTATCAAAAGACTACGCGTCTTATAAACTTAATATATTAAAACATAAGCTAAACTTGTTTCCAGCGCCCGCTCTAGCGGTTACGTCGCCCCGGACAAAAAGACAAATTGCCGCTTCTTAAGAATATATATATATACAAATGTCCGGGTTGCCCGCCCCTAGAGCGGGCGCTGCTTGTTTATTTTTTTCTTTGAGTTATTATTTATTGTCTCCCAAGCAATAGAGATATTTTATTTAAATTCGCTTCTCTTTCACTTTCTTTATTAAATAAATTCTAAATATTTATTTGAATTAGATATTAATATTCAATTCAATAAATGATTGTGACCTAACTAATCAATTTTATTCACATTGGTGGCATTATTTTCTTTTACCTATATATATTGTTGGTGGGTTCGAACCGAGGATCAACCTTTCTGGACCGGTGCCTGTGGTCTTGTGCAAGAATATGTCCGAGATCCTGGATTTGATCCTCAAGAAACCTATGATCCGATTTAATCAACAAGATAAAATATTTATTTTAATTTGAAGTCTTTATTTTTGTTTTAATCCATTTCATTTAAACCAGATTAAATAAGATTTTAAGTTTAAAAAAAATTTCTTTATTTTTCATATCTAAAATTCTAACTTCATAACTTTTTAAATTAACTTTTTACAAAAGAAAGCAAGAATCTCAAATAGACCTTTAGTTATCTGAGGGCAAAAACCAAAAGTCAGATATTAAATTAAAGAAATAAAAAATATATATCTCATTATTCTGTTTTTTAATAAATAAATAAATAAATAATAACGGCATAAAATGTTCTTATTCTTCACTAACTTCGGTCTTATGATAAAATTTAAAATTTTCAATAATAATATTCTTATAAAATAATCATTATTTATAATAAATTCTATTAATGTAACAAATTTATTATAAACTATTACTATTAATCTTGATCTTATTGAGTTTATCTAAAATAAAATAGCAAAGCTTTTAATTTTTTAGAGAACTTTTTTTAATTTTTAAACAAAAATTTTATTAGGGGCCTTAAAAACTTGTATTCTGAGTCAATACTAATTTCGGAAAATTAACTATTGATAATTTTTTTATATTGTTATCAATCTTATTTCTAATGTGGTTAAAAATATAATGAAATTTCTGTATTTAAATATATAAACACAATTGTTGAAAAAAAAAATATATATATATATCTGATGGCAAAAAGCAAACGTCAGATATTAAATTCAAGAAATAACTATATATCTCATTATTGTATTTTTTAAACTTTCTTAATAGATAAATAAATAATAATGGCATAAAATGTTCTTATTCTTCACTAACTTCGGTCTTAAGATAAAATTTAAAATTTTCAATAATAATATTCTTATAAAATAATCATTATTTATAATAAATTCTATTAATGTAACAAATTTATTATAAACTATTACTATTATTGCTATATATATATATATATATATATTTTCCAGTGAGAATCCTTTAATTTAAATAAAACAATTTCCTAAATTTTAGATAAATATAATTTCAATAGTACGCCTTCTGCTATGATGACCAGACAACTTGTTTTCACTGAAACTGACCAGTTTTAAAGGCCTAAGTTCGGCCCCAAAAGAACCTAGGAGTCTGTCCAACTATATATATAATATATATACACTTTACCACCAAATAGCACCGGCATATTGTTGAATTTAATCATCTTTCCTGTCAGGAGCGGTATTACGAAAAAAGAATTCTAAAAAAAACAATTAGTGAAACAAACCTGTTAATTTAAAAATAAAATATAAATATAATTATTATTATATAAGAAACACAAAAGATATTTTAATATTAATTATTTAAAATTACACAAATTATTTGCTCCCTTGACCCTGACAAAAAAAATATTAAAAAATTATTGGAAAAGAGCCACAATTTAAAATTGGATCACAAATACTGGTGGTTTAACAAAATATTTTCGAGGTATTTATGAGTTGACTGATCAGAATCTTACGTTTTGAAGGCTGATTGATCTATGTTTATTTAGATTTTGATTAAGGTTCAACAAAAGCGATTAAAAATAAGGTTAAATAAAATTTTTAATCTCTAAAATTGACATTGAATATGAAATTTTGTAAATAAAAATAAAGTCAGACAAAATTTATGCTATTAAAAAAAAAGAGGTATAATCATGTCCTAGATTGAGATAAAAAAATTGGGTAAGTCTATTTTTAGTAGATGAAATTCTTTTAATTTGTTCTTAATTTAAGTTTGAAATAAGTTTTGAAAAATCGGTTCTAATAAAAATTAATTCCAGCCATAGTTTTTCATTTCATTTGCATTTTATTAAAAATTTTAAATTTCAAAAAAAAATTGTTCTCATTGATTTAATTATTCTTTATTCTTCTTTCTTTGTTATCATTCCAGTATTTCGGGATCGATATATTGCTGAAGGAGAAGAGTTGCATAATGGGACAAGAAGTAATTTCACCTTTAATTTAGGTAACTCATCATGGATACCATCCTCCCATTACAAGATGTGACCTCTTGAGTGAAATTATTATTATTTATGAGATAAAATTAGAAATTAAAATATAAAATAACATCTCTAAATATTTTTAAATTTCCCACCATTTCCATATCATCTAAGCAAATGAATATTTTTCCAAGTTGCCATCTCCATGATTCCATCTCCATGATATAAAATGGTCGTTCTCATCTGCTCTAACTTTATATCAACAAGCCCTACACCCTTCAACACCAATACTACATTAATCTGACATAATTTTTTCGACTAACAGGTAATAAATACATTACATCTCTGATTAAAATTCCATAATTTCATCTAATTATTTCAATTTCTTTTTTTTTTTTTGTTTGATTAACAAATTTCAAAAAAATAATTATAATTTTTTAAAATATAATAATAATAATAATTATAATTTTTCTCTCATTTTCTCCTTTAAACTTTAGATATTTTATTATTATTAGTATACCATTTTAATTTATTATTAATCTTTTCAATATTATTTAATATCAAATAAAAAGTATATATATAAATTTTAATATAATAAAGATTGACATTTCATACGATTTATTGATTAATTATTTTTATATAACTTTTTAGTCATAAATCTTTAAAGAAATTGAAATATTTGGGGTTAACCTTAATTTTTAGGAGAACCACGTGAGTCCAGTCATGTCCAACGGCAAGTGCTCCAATTGCGGTTGCACCGAAATCGAAGTTGATTCCTCAAGAGGAGAGTCCATTTGTACCCGATGTGGCTCTGTCCTCGAAGCCAATGTCATCGTCTCCGAAATTCAATACGAAGAGAATGCACATGGTGGCAGTAGCGTGATTGGACAATTTGTTTCTGCCGATTCCAAAGGTGTTCATGGTATTGGTACTAAGTTCCATACTGGAATTGGTAAAGAATCTCGAGAATTAACTTTACAAAATGCACGTCGTTCAATTACAAATGTTGCACAACAATTACGATTAAATAGCCACTGTATAGACATTGCGTTTAATTTTTATAAAATGGCATTAAATTTACAATTAACAAGAGGCCGTAAACACCCTCATGTTATTGGAGCTTGTGTGTATATTACCTGTCGGACTGAAGGAACATCACATATGCTTATTGATTTATGTGACGCTCTCCAAGTATCAGTTTATGAACTAGGACGTAGTTATTTACGAATTTCCAAAGCATTATGTATCAAAATTCCATTTATGGATCCAAGTCTTTACGTGTTACGTTTTTGCAGTTGTTTGGGTTTCGGAGATAAAACTCATGAAGTTTCCATGACTGCACTTCGACTTGTTCAGAGGATGAAAAAAGATTCGATACATTCCGGGCGACGTCCATCTGGACTCTGTGGTGCTGCTTTACTTATCGCTGCTCGGTTACATGATTTCAATCGCACCGTTAATGATATTATTAAAATTGTTAAGGTTCATGAAACAACATTAAAAAAACGTTTGTTAGAATTTGGAGAAACCCCTTCTTCTGCGTTGACATTGGATGAATTTATGACTGTTGATCTTGAAGAGGAACAAGATCCACCGTCTTTTCGAGCAGCAAGAAATCAGGATAAAGAGAAATTGCAAAAAATGCTCGACGATGAACTTTTAGATGATAATTTTAAAGAACTTCAACAAGAAATCGAAAAAGAACTTGAAGAACGTGTAATACGCTCTACGACAAAGCGCAAACGAGGAAAAGATTTAATGAACCAAGAATGTGAAGATACTGAAAAATTTATTACAGAATCAACAATGAATATAATTAATGAGAATCTTCCTGAAACTGAAGTTGAGGCATCAACCAGTCAGGGCCTTGGGCCAAATATCGAAAGTTTTGGATTGGCAAAAACAATCAATGAATGTATGGAAATAAAAAAATATGAAAAAAAACAATCAACTCCAGAAAAAGCCGAGGAGCAAATAAATTCGAACACAGATGATTTTGACGATTTAGATGATGATGAAATTAACTCATATATAATGTCAGAAGTAGAGGCAGATTATAAAGCAAACTTATGGACTCGAGTAAATGCTGAATACTTAAAGCAACAAAAAGAAAAAGAAGAAAAATTAGCCAAAGAAAAAGAGGAAGGAAAGCCAGAGAAGAAACGTCGTAAAACAGGCCGAAAAAATAAAGCGAATGGTACCGTTGCTAAAACAGCTGGAGAAGCAATTGAAAAAATGCTTCAAGAGAAAAAATTATCAAGCAAAATAAATTATGATGTTTTACGTAATTTAGATATTAAATCAGAAATCAAAGTAGATAAAAAAGAGCCTAAAACAGAAGGAAACGTATCCGTTGAAGCTCTTAAAGGAAATGAGGAGGAATCCTCCCTTAAAATTAATGATACTTCACATCCTAATTTAGAATCGCATGATTCTGATGGCAATGAGGATGATTTTTTCGAGGATGAAGCCGGTCCTGATGAAAGCCTCTCACTTGCCCAAATGCTTCACCGACAAGATGATCATCTCTATGATAGTGACGATGGTGAATATGATGATGATTATTAACTTATAATAATATTGCCTGTGATATTTTAATTACCAAATCACTTTTCTTGATATTGTAATATTTTATTCTTATTATTTTTTTATTTTTATTAAATTATACGTACTATTTATATGTATTTAAGTATATAGAATGAGATTTTGCGTTCACAATAAAATAAAATTTTTATTTTTATTGTATAAAAAAATCTTATCCAAATTTAATTAAGTGAAAAAAAATTTTCTAGTAGAGATGAATTTAATATTGCCTGCAATAATGCAATGTCCAGTTTTAGAATGCAATGTAATATTATATGCAATTAGTATACAGGGCTTATATGTATAGTGTATATATGTATACTATGTGGCCCCTTCTGGAAATAAGTTTTTTATATTAAGAGTTTCCAAAGGTTCAAAAAGAGACTTAGGAAAAATAAAGCAACATACATAACAGAATAGAAAGAAAAAAATGTAGTGAAAAGGATACAAAAGACTTTGTTTTATTTTTTCAGCCTCCTTTTGAACCCTAAAAACTCATTTCCATATATTCCTCATATTTATATTGGAAATAATATTACATCAAAATTGCAAATCTTGGATACCAAATGGTATGAACATATAGGCTTGATTATATTGTAAATAAAAATATATTTGAATTGTTTGACTGAAAAGACAAAAAAATATTGCAAATCAGTATTTCAACAATATATAATAATAAATGATAAATTTATTATTATTTTCATTTGATATTTTTATGGTGGAATTTTTTCTTAGACAGGCTTCTCCCTATAGACTTCCGCTTAAAAAACACTGACCTAGTTCATAACCAGCATTATTGCAGCAATATTTAAAATGAAATGCTATTGATATATTGAGGAACTTTGAAATATTGCTACAATAATTAATGCTCTGAGGATAATATAAACTTAGAGATTTATTTTATATTTATTTATAATAAAATTAATAACAAATTTTGCATAAAAAATTTCTAGACAAGCGAGTTGGATGCGAGATCATCTTTGAAAATTTATAACATTAAATTCTATTTGAGCTATGGTTATAAAATTTTGTATTTGGGTGAGTAGTAGTATTATTTGTTTCTTTTAATCGATGCGTATTCCAAATAATAACTGATATAAAACCAAATCCTTCTAAATTAATATTATGACATGATAAACATTGGCGCAGCCAATGGATCTAAGGGAGGGAGGGGTTAATGGTTGAATTCTCTAGCATTGTAATATTTTTCGAAATTTTCATATAAAATATATGTATATAATAATATATATAATAAATCTTCCCCAAAAATTTTATAAATTTATAGACCTGTACCAAAAGCAATTTCCAACCGTTTAAGACCCATACCCATTAGTGAGGATAAAAAAAGCATACTGAGTATGTATCATGTATCTGATCAACATTTACACTTTCTTTCTGAACCTTCTTTATCCTTGTCTTATTCCCTAAAATGGGTCTTAGCAGATACAAAATAAAGAACAGAAGCCGTTCCCTGTCACTTTTTTTATGGGTGGAAAAGGGAGACTAACATATAAAGATAACTTATGGCCATCATTCATATACTTAGTACAAAGGAGTATACAAGGGGGGAAGGGTAATAGAGGTAATTACCACCCCCCCCATAATTATTTTTTCAATTTTAAGTCTTGTCGGCTGCCGAGGTCATTTTAGAGTATAAACTACAATTATATTGCGACTCCATGATTTAGGTTCAGATTCAAATTAGCATTAATAAAGAACTCATGAATCTTTGTAAAAATTTGATAATTATAATATTGGATTTTATTATATATACTACATTACTTGTTTTTGAACTAAATCGTCATCGACGGGCCAACACAGTTTGGTGCTAGAGAGAAGGGCGATTCAAACAGCCTCCTTCACCCTCCTCTCCTTAAAGTTCGGTTGAAGTGGCCGTTTGGAGTTTTAAAAATTTTCTCTGAATATATATATTTTTTACTCTTTCGACTTTTTTGGCCATTTAAAGTTTACAAATATTCTCTATATATATATAGTTTGAAATATTCAAATTTCGGGGTGCGTTATACAGTATTTTGCTTCGGCGCCCCCCATGCCATGTTCAGCACTGCTTAGCCTTGATTAATCTGAACAATCTTGGTGGTTGTTATTCTTCTCTCCGGCCAGGCCCACCGGCATATTCTTTGTATATATTTTTTTTTTAAGTCTTTCGGTATTGAGGCCATTTAAACTCCATCCTTATTTATACCAATTGGTAGCCAATATAATATAAATAAATTTTTGTCATTTAGGACGGGAAGCGGACCTTTGGTACGTAAAGCAAGACCTTTACCTCTCCACCAAAGGACAGGGCATTTTTTGTATTTATTTTTAATATTAAATAAGATTGTTTCCGACGTTTGTTGTTTATTAATATTAATACACTTTGTTTCTTCGGTGCACAAAAAAATACCTTCTATCCTCACAAAATTTCTCGCTAAGATATAAAAAATTAATATTGTATACTCGATGAAAAGGTAAAAAATACATTTTTTTTTTCTTATATCAGTATTTTTTTCTTAGCAATATAATTTGTCTCATTTTAGCTATTAAGCTTAAGAAGAAATTCTTGATCTTTTCTCAATAATTATTTAAAATTCCCCCCCCATTAATCCCTAAACCTTAAAAAATTGCAAATTTATAAGTAAAATTAGATTTTAAGAATATATCTCTTTAAAATAACCACAATAGATAATATATTACCTAAAGATTAACAATAAAAATAAATAGGGACTTTTTAAGTTCTTTTTTTTTCATTTAGTTGTCACACCTGGAGAGACATCAGAAGTGCCCACGGTTCCTGCTCACGCGCACTGCATGGTTTTCCCTTCATTGTTGATTCTCAAACGTTTCATCACACGTATTAAAATGGTGTTTAATTTTTTATTCAGTATAAAACCTCTTCTTCATATTATTAATACATACTATTAATTTTAAGATAAATATGCCATTATATAATTAATATATAAAAAAAAATTATAAATTAATATTTTCATCTATATTATATATTAATAATAAATTATTTTTCCATAGCGAGATTTTTATTTGAATCATTAAAATATGATATAATTTCATTTGCTTCTAAAATAAAAAATTTCGTTAAAATTTGTGCTTATCAGGCCATAAAACTAATCCGTCTTGAGCTGTGATTGTGTCTCTAAATCAGCGTTTCTCAACCTCTGGGTCATTAAATGATAGTTGCAACCTTGTGTCAAAGTGAGAAAATGGTGAAGTTGGAGTGAAAGGCAAAAAGGTTGAGAAACTCTTTAAATGGATCTTTTATTCAAAATTTGATATAAAAAAGTTAAAATCAATCAAACTGAGTATTTATGACTTGTTCTTATTTTGGTCCTAACTATAATTTCTTATGTTGACAGTACGAACTCTTATAAACTCATTTCCCTCGGTAACAGCTTATTTTTACACCCCAAGCCTATCCGTCTCTACTCAAAACCACCTATCGCAATTAATTTATTTCCTAACTCTATAGCCTTCTCATGTATATCCTTTTCTCTCTCTCTCCACCTGTTTAAAGTTACCTTTATTTCAATACAGGTCCTTTCTGCATATCTATTCCCAAGAGGATGGAAGGATGAAGGATCCTCCTACTATCGAAATGTAGCTTACTTCTTGCAAAGAAAGTTTCATTGAAATGAAAGGCAATTCCAAAGTGATGTAGCAAATACTTCAACTTCAGCCTTTACGTAGAGGGTAAGTTCAAAATATATTTGGATCATTAGATAAATTTATAAAAGCCGATATACATTTAAACTATATTTTCATATATATACATAAGGGATACTAAAATTTTATTAAATAAGATAGATGCGAGGTAGATAATGGGAATGGTAATCTTTTTCTTCAGAATTGTGATTTAAAAAAAGTTTTAATTCAAGGAAAATTGAAAAGCCGAAGAGAAGGAGAAATTTGCTCTACTTATGAATATGGTAAGTGCAAATACCGAAGCAATTAAAAATTTATCTTTATTAGATAGCATAAAATCTAAACATCTAAAGAGGAAAATAAAATTAGTGAAAATGGAATAAAAGTGGAAAAAGTAGATGAGTCAGGTTGAAAAGAAAAATCAGGTTTTAATGGGCTTTCTTTAAATCAAATTCTTCCGGAATTTATTGGGGAGTTTCTGCGAAGATCCTAGAAAATTCCGCAATAAGACGAAAATATATATTTAAATGAAACATGAACTACATGGCCGCTGAGATTGGTTTTTTTGGGCCTCTTTACAATATTTTTCTCGAGGACTTACAAAACTTCAATCTGAGTCTGATTCATATATATATATAAAATTTAAATTGCCCTTGGTTTGTAAATTGGCCAACAGATGTCACTAATTACACATTCCATAAGGATTAATATTGTCACCTGATACTCTTCACATGACTAGTTTAAAGGAATAAATAAGAAGTGATTGTTGAAAATGTTTTTTTTTTTTAACTTTGTAATATTCTAAATTGTTTTATGTTTTACCCACCTCCTGCTTTAATTTAATTTAAACAATAATAAATGGCGCCCAGTAAAAACAGTATGTGCAGCAAAAAAAAATGTTTGAGAGCATTTAAAAATTTAACGTTCTTAAATAGCATAAATAAACAGGAGGGGAAGAGGAAAATAAAATTAGTGAAAAAGGAATAAAAGTGGAAAAAGTAGATGAAGAAGATTCAATTAGAAAAGAAAAATCAGGTTTTAATGGGCTTTCTTTAAATCATTCTTACGGAATTTAATGGGGAATTTCTGCGAAGTTCCTAGAAAATTCCTCAACAAGGCAGAAAATATTCTAATAATGGGAAAATCAATAAGTTGCATTAGTTAATAATATGAGCCGGCGGGCCTGGCCGGAGAGAAGAACAACCGCCACCAAGATCTTTGTTGACAAGCAAGGCCAACCAGCGCTGAACCTCGGATGGGTGG
>JAAAKE020123682.1:3774-34792 GCA_010014785.2 Anisolabis maritima
TTTGCCCCCCCTCCTCCCCTCCCCCCCCCCCCCCCCCCCCCATTATTAAACCAAATCCTCTTCTTGATTTGAAATATATTTTTAGTTTTACATAGGAAATAAATAACTCGCAAATGAAAAAAAAAAAACTTGGATCCACAAAAACGGAAGACCACTCTTGTAGAAAATTACCTTTTGTTTGCCGTTGGCAAAGTGTTTTTTTACCTAAGCTGATGCATCAAAGTAAATAAAAAAGATAAATAAATAAATAAATAAATTTAAAATTGAATTTATTGTTTTTTTTTTTTAAATGAATACTTCTTTTCAATTAGTGTTATTTTTACTTTCTCATTCCAATATATGAAATAGATAGTGAGAAAGTATTGCGATCACAAAAAAATCGATGTTGAGATTTCAACGGAAATAGTCCTTAAAAATGGATCCCGAAAAATGGTCTGTTCCTGTGTGTGAACAAGATTTATAAAAAACGAAAAGAGGCTCGAGGTTGAAATTTTATATTCATACTAGGTACCTTTGTCGCATGCAGCTTGAAGCTTTTTAATAAAATCGGCTAGAGTACTTGTACTTTACAGATATACTTTTTTAGTTTTTTCGATTTTCTCAAAATTCGCTATAACGATTTTGATTAAAATTCCCAAATCATTTTTTTATTAGATTTCTTTTTAAATGTATTAAACCCCCCCCCCCCCCAAAAAAAAAAAAAAAAAATTGTCTGAAGCCCACTTTACTCATCTCGTTTTTAGGTTGATTGCGATTTTCTCTTAAACTACTCTAATGTTATTTAAATTGTCTATTCATTGAACGATTCGACGCAAAAAATATGGAGTAACATCACATGATTCAGCTTTCCTTACCTTAGATAAGAGAAAGTTGTGTGATGCTCATTTATCACGCCATATTTTTATTATTTACTTTTCAGGACATAATTATAGAAATTACCTAAAAAAGTAATATTTTCTTTGTTGACCATTCATTCATTTGTTTTAATATAGCTTTTTAAAGAGAAATTGTCCTTTTTCATCTGGAGAAGCACCGTTGACTTAAATACTTGGGAAAAAGTTGACAGTGACTAGTCAAAAATAAATAATGGTCAATATCATTATAATTTATGATTGTTTTTGTTTTCCTTTATTTATATATAATGACACTTTTTAAAACTTAGAGATATTAATAATATCTTGTGAGAATTAAAAATAGTTTCTTCTCTTAGGAGCAAAAAATTATCAAGAATAATAAAGAATTGCAAATATTTTGTACAGAAGTATAAATTTATTTATCCCTTTAGGGAAGCGATGATTGATCAGCATGCTAAAATGATTATATTTTTAAATGATTTGACACCCTAATTTCTTTTTATTTTAAAACTATATACTAACTAGAAGGAGGGAGGGTATGGGGTTCAAACCCGCCTCCTCGAAATCTCAGAAAGAAAAAAAAATTAATTAATTAATAGAGAGAGAGATAAAATTTTAAACGTTATTAAAATTTATTTTTTTAAATTATTTTATATTCTTTAGAATTTGATATAAATTTATTCTTCCTAAATATACCCCCCTCCCCCCGAAAAATAATCCAGCTACAGCCTTGCTAACTAGTAAAAATAAATAGTATATCAGCAAAATGAATGTTTAGACATTTTCTTGTTATTAGGTTAACATTTGATTTGCATACGCCCAACTTATAGTGGACAGTCCACTGTCCCTGTTTTAATGACCCTCGAAGTTTTAAAAAAAATCCGCTTGGTTTGGTATTTGAAAAATTTGATTTTTTTATTCCCCGCCCTTACCAAAATTAAAATCTGTTCATCTTATTTTTTTTTCTCGACAGTTTTTTTGAAGCTGCCTCAAAATGTTAATAATATTTATTTATTTATTTTTTGTTTTAGAATACACAAGAAATAGAAAATGACGCCTCGAAAGACGGCACCAATGGCAATCCTCCAAACGGTCATAGTCGAAACAATGGTCATACCACTCCAATCACATCTCCCGAGCCAGATGAAGAATACACTTACGAAAGGGCAATTCAGAGCTACGTGAATTTTGCCGAAAGTCAAGTAAAGAAACTTTCAACATCGACAACCATAAAACAGCCGCCAATCCCACCAGTTAAACCGAAAAGAGATTCTTTTATTGTCAACGAACTTAATGGCAATTCAAATGCTGAAGGAGAAATGAACAAAAAGAATTCACCAATGAATTTGGTGCCGAAAGGTGATATTCTTAAACGTCGTGAGATATTTGAAAAAGCTGCAGAAACTGCAACGGTGGGCAACGGTGGAGATGCCATTACTGAACATGAAGAAGTGTAAGCTTTCCCATACCTTTTATTAAGTAAAAATTTAATATTAATTAAAGTAATGATAATGTATTTTTCATTTATCTTCTCAAAATATAATTGGAGTAATTTATTTATTTATTTTTTTTCTAGAAGTTGTCGGCAAGAGCGACGACTTTCTGAGTTGGCCAATGCCAAGAGTATCAAAGAACGGCTCTGGAATTTAACAGACAACTCGAAAGCCTCGAATGTTTCTACGTTACCATCAGCAACTTCCCCATCTTCCACGAATCCTCCTAAAGTGGAAGTGACAGAATCTGTTAAAGATCGTCTCTCAAATTTACAACGTCATGTGCAAGGACAAAATTCCGAAAGTTCTACAAATGGGTCCTCACCAAAATTAGATATCACACAATCTGTAAGAGAGCGGCTCAACAATCTCGAAAGGAATGCTCATCAGGAGCCAGGAAGACAGGTATGCAAAGCTCATAAATCTAATACAGTAGAAACTCGATAATCCGGACTAATTGTGATCAGCTGTCAGGATAATCAATTAACATGTGAAAAAAAATTTGGGCAATACAGGATAAATGAGAAAAAATCAAATCAAATCAAGTTTTTATTGTATTTCAAATTTAAATAAATATTAATAAAATAAAAAATTTTATCTCAAGAATTCAGTAAGGATGCTTAGATCTCTCTTCGTGTTAATTAAAATGTACCGGTTTCCCAATTGGCTTAATTTGTTGTAGAGTTTTCTATTCTTTATTTATTTTAATATTTCGAATTGTTCTTTTATTTTTTTTTAAATCCAATAACTTTTATTCAGATTCGGGCCTAGGCTCTCAGTCATTTGTGACAGGGGCTGTTGTGGTTACCCTAGAGCAGTGGTGCTTAACATCTAGTCTATCGCGAGCAAATTAAATTTAAAGATTTCAACCGAGCCACCTTTAAGACGAGGACCTTTTTTTTATATTAGCTAATACATATAAAAGAAAACAATAATATTAGACTACTACTGTTGATTGTTTCTATAGTACTAGTAGACCACAAATTAAATACAATAGAGGAGAAACAAAACTTGTGTAAAGACTGACATTGCATGTCTTCGGTCAGTGTATTTATTGTACTCTGGTACAGCGAGAGTCAGATGTTCATTTGTTATTCTGGATCTGAACTTTGATTTTAAAAGATTCATTGTTGAAAAACCAGTTTAGAGTATGGGTGAATCTTGGAAGGGAGAGCTCGCTCATTCTTCACTATTTAACCACCTGGAATTTCATACTGCAAAAATAATTTGACTCCTCCATATCGATTCAGGACAAGTGAGATTTCAAAAATATTTGTCATGAAGCGGATAGATGGCAGTCCTACCATTTGAAGTTGGATAAATTTTGCCATGAGGTGGATTTGAATCCGACTTGCCTTCAACTTTCATTCATGATAAGCTTAATTGCTTTATCCCCGAGGCTAACCGCCTTCCGAGGCAGGAAGATAAATTTTCGTCCTTGTTTTTTTTATTTCTAATAATTATTAAATTAAAATAAATAAATAAATGATTTTGAGAACAAAATAAATTCATTAATTATTAAATTAAAAAGTTCCAGAACGCAGAAATATTACATTAGCAGTAAGAATATTGTATTACACATGTTAAAACCAACCTTAACAAAATAGTATTATACAGAAGATGAATCAGTAATTTAATTATAAAGACCAAATAATATCAATAATACTTATATAAATAAATAGCTTTTTAAATTTTTACTTTTCTTACTTTTAGTGAAGCAAATTCATCAATTATTTTATTAAAATTAATTTGTTTTGAAAATTCCTATTTTTTGCAAGATACATTTGGTTTTTTTTTTAATTAATTTTCATTTTTCACACTTGGGGAGGTAAGTGCCTCCCAGCTTGTATTTATCTATTTTTAGCTTTTTTTCTTATTGAATAAAATTTTTCTCTTAAATAAATATTTCATAGATCAATAAAACATTATTTTACTTTTAATTTAATTTGGAATTTTTGTTAAGATAGAGTAATCTGTTTGCAATTTATCTTATATTAAGTAAATTTACTTTTTTTGATAAATTATTCAGAGAACTTCACTAATGGATGTGATTCATATATAAACATATTACAAATTTTATTTTAAGATATACCAGATAATATTATTGATAATTGAATAAATAAACATGGGCGTAACCTGAAATGTCGGTGAAATAAAATACTTGAAATTTTTTTTGTTAAAAGTATCCTCTTTTATTTTGGCTATTTGAGACTAGAATTTTATTCCTTTGCCTAGTATCAATATTAATTAGATAACTGTATTCCATTCTTATTTTTATTTTGAAGGTGACTCCTGATCGTGATCCGGCATTCCTTGCTAAACTCGCAAATTTCATGAAAGACGAGGAGCGGGCTTCCAGTCCCGAAGAAGCAATTTATGCAACTAAAAGACAACTACAACTCCATCGTTCTTTGGACTCATTGGGAAGCAGCCCTCTTCCTACGGACACGCCCAACTCTGCCTTCGAAAGGGTTCAAAGTCTTGAAGACCTTCTTGACTGTCGTTCTAGTGTCCCTTCAGACCGTGAAGATTCTGGAATTCACACTGCTGATGTGTCTTGTGCCGTAAGCCAAGCGGATGAGGAATCTGGAGGCGATCCTCTCGATGTTGCTACCGATTTGGGACCTCATAAACGTCAAGGCAGTGAACTTAGCGAACAACTCTCGCCTCTTCCTCCAATAGAAGAAACGCCGATAGAACCAACAGATAGCAGAGCATCCAATGATTCGGTGAGTAATCGAGCCTTTTATTTTTTTCAAAAGTGAAATATAATTTTATTATTAGAAGAATATATATTGGCATGGTGTTAATTTTTTTATTTCCTTTATTGAATTCACTTCGATATTGAATATTTCTTGGACATTTTTAATTTTTTTTTTAAATAAAACATAATTTCGCCATGTTAAGAAATTTCCCTTAAACTCGTAAAAAGAAAAAATGATTATTATACATAACATATTTCTCAAGATTTATCAGTATATAAAAATAGAATAATCAAGCGGATTTTATTTGATTATTAATCCTTATATATAGAGCTCCTAATTCTCTTCCTCCAGGTGTCTGTCTAAAGATCTCAAGTCTCGATGAAATTTAGCACAAAAGATTCCCTTCAATTAACCAAAGAGATGTAAAAAATTTCTCAAGATATTTGCGGGCTAAGTTACTTCAAAAAGGTCCATTTTAGAGAACACAAATTGAAATTTTTGTCAATTTATTTCGCCAGCCAAGACTGCTCCCCGCGCCCAGTTACATGCCTAACGGCTCATCTGGAGCTAAGCGCTTGCTTTTTGCCTCTTTCTTTTTCCAATTAGAGATCCGGAAAAAATTGAAGAAAGATTGAATTATTAATATTAAGCAAGCATTGATGGATACTATCCATCTTGCGGGGGGGCAGCTCACTCAGGGGGAGGGTTCACTTTTGGAATTAATTTTTATTCAATCTTCAAATATGAGATCAACTTTTAGATTTTAAAAATATCTGCTCGAGATTTTTTCTAGTTTAAAAAAGTCTCCATTTCAAAATTAGAAATTTTTTTCAATAACACAAGAAAAATAAATAGAGACTATTTTAGTCTTCCTGGAAATGTTTAAAGCATTTTGTAAATTTTCTGCTTCTACTAGGGCCAAAGGCCTTCGGTCAAGGTCTTTTTCCATTCCAATTTCGGCCATCCATTTCCAGCAAAATTAATTAACATTTGCATCAGATTATCAAAAGTATCTGATTCTAAGATTAATGTCTGGACTAGTGTACACTACCATTACATTTAAATATATACCACATATAATTAATGAATGGAGAAAGGGGTTGATGAAGCAGTCAAAAGGGAAAAAAACAGAATAATCTTTCTCTTAGTGTTGCCGTTTCTAGCATAGATCGTGATCATCATCAGGTTCTGTGGTCAAAATATAACATTTTATTAACTTGAAACACTTACACTATATAGCACTAACATTAAAAATTGTCATATATATACACATTATATATTGACAAAAGGCGGGGGTACTTAAAAATAGTATTTATCTTAAGAGATTATTTTCATTTATTATTCGTTTTAACAAACTACGTGCTGGACATTCCTTCTCTAACATTTATTTAATGTACACCCATTTGAGGTTATTAGAGATAAAAAAAAAAAGGAAAAATTTTTTTATACTTAAACGATATGCATGGGTCGGTCACACCTTGAGATCTTTTAATAATGTTTAATGTTAATAAAATGTTATATTTCGAGCACAGGTCCTGATGATGAGCTCTCGATCTCAGTTCGAAACGTCGACACTCTAAGAGAAAGTTTATTTAGATTTTCTCCCTTTTGGCTGCTCCATTCATTCAACTTTCCATTAAACATAATTCATCTATCATATATTTAATTTCTCAAGGAAAGTTAAGAAAAACGATTTAAAAATTTTTTTTTTTAAAAAACTTAAATATTTGTTTCTATGCGTTTTTTAAAAATAATTCATTAATTTAATTAATTGTTTTCCACATTTCACCTGATAGTTAGTGTTTTCTTGCTTTCTGTTCATAGATGCTTCTTTTGCATGGCTTTTATTTGTTGATTTTTAGCTATTAGTACTCCCGTAGTGTTATAATTTATTTGGTGTTTTCTCTGGTATTCATTGGGTGCTTTCTAACTTTTCTCTGGTTGGGCAGCCTGTTCGCTCATCTTCATCTTCTACGGCCTGTTCTTCTTCTTCTACTACTCCTTCTCGCACTCAAAATATCCCTCGTCCCGAATCCCTATCTGATGACATCTCCTCTGCGTCAAGTACTCCAGATAGTATCATAATGTATCCAAAACTTGATCAAAATTTAGATATTAAGCCAGAATTAGTAGTACCGCCAATTGATAGTAATATCTATTTATCTTCTTCCACGGTACAAACTCATTTTGCGGAAATTGTTCAAAACAATATAACAGTTAGTGACGATCAAAAACCTAAAATTATTGAGATGACAAAGAAAACGTCAATTAGTAAACCGGTAGAGAATTTAGAAGCGACTTTTTTACCGCGTAATATCGATCCCAATTCGATGATAGCGATTTCACCCGAAACTCTTCAGGCTTTAAGCGCGGCTACCTATGTTAAAAATACACGACTTCCTTGTCCTCTTTCCGATCACACCCATGACAACCCCAACGTCGACGTGACGGAGCCACGAACAGGAGGAGAGGCGACCATCGTGTACGAGATTTGCGAGAAAGCCGATGTGATGAACTTGTCAGCACCGCTACCGATGTCCATAATTGAGGTCAATCGAACAGTCGATTCTCAGCTCGCCCCTTGGGGTATCGATAGATATCTTCAATGATGTTCGCTACCTTTTTATCCCAGACCCTTTATTTGCTCGTTTGTGTTTATTTACACTTGGAAACTTGAGAGGAGATTGGTATAAATTATTGTATTTTCACGTGTAATATTTCAAATTAAAGGAATTTTAATACAAATAAAAATATAATAAATATAAAATTTCAAGAAATTTTACACTTATTTAAAAAAACGTTTTAGCTTTTTCAGACGAAGCCATCTCGAGTCGCGGCAAAAAAATTTAATCCATTTTACTTATACTATTAATGTGAATGAAGTATTTGACCTCACATGCCACTTGATTAGCACTCAGATATTTCGTTAATTCAATTTTTTTTCATTCACGACTTTATTAGATTAATAGTGTAAGTAAAATGGATTTAGATTGATATTAAATACTTATAAGTACTTGAAGTACTTTTACATTTAATACTTGAGTACAGAATTTCGCTTCTTGCTCATTTTCTAACGGCTTTTCTATGGACTGAACTCGATGGTGGCGCGTCTAATGTAAAAGCTCCGATTGAAACCCCGGAGAGGTGATCGCCTCCAAACGAGTATAGTGTGAAAGTGCTCATTTTAAATTTTATTGCTGGTCGCCGCCATGGTTGCTTATTGTGAAAGGAGGTTTAAGGTGCGAAATTGATTGAGGTACACCCTACAACTTTTCTCTATTTTGCATTTTAAATCCTGAATATCACCTGAAAACGATAGAAAACAACAAAAGGAAGTAATTATTACAAACATAATAACACTATATTTTATTATTTATATTTATAAATGTGTATAAGGTGTTTCAAAAAATATTGCTTTCGGGAATTTCACTACTCACTGGAAGAAAATATGTTATAGAAGTAATATATGATCGTAGAGTGATTAGAATTTTGAGTGTAACTTTTCATTTAACAAATTCTCTGATGTTTTGGTGTTTTGGTGATTCAAATATGTGTTAGAGGATAAATAATGGAGTTGCCAAACCTGTGTCCACTCAAATCAAAAAAATACTATTTAATGTAACTTCCAAAATGAAGAAATGCTAAACTCTGGAGAATATCTTGATATCGTTTCCATTTCATAATTATGAAAATGTTGAATTTCTATCAAAAATGTTCAAATATAGGCGAGTGGATGAGTTAACAGATGGATTTAATTGCGAGGAAATTGGGTTCATTATGTAAAATAAAAATATAGAATTTAATGGTCCATAGGTCATTCTGTACTGTTGGGGTGTGGACGTCAATGTCAATGGGTTAGGGGGGAGATTTGTCCATAAGGGTCGAGCATTTTAAAAGAAAGACTAGTCGGTAAAAAGTTTGAGACAAATCGGAATCATTTATTAAGAATTTTAAACAATAACGAAGACTGAATTTCATCACTAAATCTTTCCTCAAAAAAGAAAGAAGAAAAGTAAAATGTCCTTGCTAGAGAAATTACATTTCTCACAAATGCCGACCGCGCTGGGTCTTGGTGAAACGGCAGCGAAAGTGGAGGATCCCTGGTTCAAGTCCGGGGGCACCAAACATGGCCAGTCGAAGCACTCATCTCGGAATCAGTTATCTTAGACGAGATATTGACTACTCGGGAAAAGCACCAACTTTTTCAAAACAAGTCCTTATTATTCAATATTTAAAAAAGCTTACAAGCTCACCATATTAATGTTATTGATTGTCTAGCCCATTTTCTAATCATTAACAGCGATAAAAAATATTTGGGTTTATATAGTAATGGCCAATTCTTTGATAGTGAGGATGATGAATGAATTGTAAACTTGATCTTTGTTAGCAACTTATTTTAAAAGTCTTGCAGAATAAGAAATGTGTTCAAAATTTGAATCAAAAACGACTTCTTTTTGGACTTGTAATGTCTGTGTATTTCGCACCCTAAAAATGTATTTTTTAATACAAGTTTAAAATTTAATAATTTCTTTCTATTTATATAGTTGGTTTCTGCCGTTTAATTTGATATATTGCATGTTGAAATTAAGAATTGATTGAGAAATTTAAGGTTTACTTATCAATTTCGCTCACTGAACCGTTGCTAATATTTTCAAGCTTAAAAAATCTTTGATTTAAAAATTTCGAATGGATATCTTTCAAAAAACAAACAACTGATCAGACAAGGAAAGTGCATGGGTCCAAAATATACATGTTGTTTAAAAATGCAACTTGCAACTTTAAATTTTAATAAAACATAAACAAATTGAATATCAAAATTTTGTATTCTTGACAACTAAATGACAAAACAGAAGGAAAGAAAATTCTAGAAGAAGGTTTATTGGGAAGTAGCTGTGGTTTTTAATAAAAGAAGAAGGAACAGCCAGCCAGGAGAGGAGCCTCTCTCAAGTGTGAGACGTTTCAGCTTTAATTTAATAAAGTATGAACTGAAATGTCAAAATTGCAGGGTTGTCGATTTGTTATGAATTGTAATATACTAAGTATGCTTGTATAGCTTATCACATTATATACCGTATAGTACTACTTTTTTGAGGGACAAAATTGTTTTGTGTGAACAAGTGGCACTATATATAAGCTGATAACCAGATTGGCATTTATATACAAGCGTTCTTTGTATATTACAATAACACACTGACAACTCGGGAACGCTTTGTCATTTGAGTTCATACTGAGGATGATGGCATCATTAAATTAAAACCGAAACATCTCACACTTGAGAATGTCGTAGAGACTTCTCACTTGGTTGCCCATTCCTTTTTCCATTGTTAAGGTTTACTGCTTTAGCTCACATTTCTTACATTCGCTCTTGGCCCATTTTCTTTTGATTAAAGCACAAAGTGACAAAGATACTTTTTGGCTGATCCCTATTTTCAAACGTTTTTATTTTTTGCTAAAATTAATTGGGACATAACTGTCTCCGAACAGCCCCCTGCAGCCTTTTTTATTATATATATGAATGCCGCAAGACCTTCCTACTAACCCCGAGTCAAAATTTGACCCAGTCGAAGTTGTACTTTATTTGAAATTCAAACAAATCAAAATATTTTCTAAAGTATTAACTTATCGAAATGATATACAAAATTGAATCAACTTAAATTAGAAATATAAATATAAAAAAGTTAAAATGAAAATAAATTTCTCACAGAGAATAATTATCGAGTTATTATTACTGATGAAGGAGACGTTGGGTCTCTGAAATTTCGCCTTGTTGAAGTTTAAATAAAGGCCTGATAATAATCCCTATGAGAATTTTATTTTAATTTACATAAATCATCGCCAAGCATTTGTAGATTTAAAAAAAAAATATAATTATAAAATAAGTAGAAATAAAAAGAAAAGGAGGGGAGGAAGTTGGGGTGTATCCCTTCCCCTCTCTTAGTTAGCGACCAATACAAGAGATGGCAGAGAAGCTTTTTAGACCACCTTCTATTATTTGGAGCTGAGACAATCGTTTTAATTCTATTTGTATTTACTTTAAAAAGTCTTCCATTTGATTCCCATTTACTATTGAGAATATATTAGTGAAAAGATTCTAATTGGTGTTGAATGTTTATTAACAATATAAATACGTGAACGTGCAGCTCTTTAGCTGGCCTGGATCTAAAGCCGAAACGTCACTAAAAGTCTTGTTTGTTTGATTTCAAAACCTTATAACTACAGACTAATAAAATATATATATATAATTAGGAGAATATGGGATGGTTGTTGTTAGTCGTCGGGTGAGGAATAATTTACACTTTGAAGCGCTCGATTGCACTTTATTTTAAAGCATCATCAGGCCAAGTCTTGAGAAGTAAATATAATAAAGAACAAATCCATGCACAAATTTTTGTTTGCTCACCAGATGCCTTCACAACTCCACTCCCCCTATCCTTCTAAAATATTTGGACGGCATCATGGATCGGAGTCATATACATTTTACATAAAAAAAATAAGTGTTTATAAAAAAAAAAAAATTGTAAAATTTTTTATTAAAAAAGTAGATTGGTATTTTTCTTCCCGGATTGAAATAGTATTTATAAACTTTTATCCCGGTGGTTTTTCACTGATAATCTCTCGTTTAAGCTAGGTGCACACTAGAACGAATCGATCCCTTACTAGCGTGCATTACGTTGCTATGAAATGAAAAAATGGAAGCGATTTTATTTTAATGCTCTGATCATTCCTAATGTGCGCCTGGCTTTATGATCTAACATAATCAATGTTTTTAAAAAGAATTCTATTATATTTATTTATATACTAATTGTAATAAAAATGTTTTTATTAATGTCTTTTGTGATTAGATATTCATAAATAAATTATTTTCCAAATTTAATAATAATAATATATATATTCTTTGGTTTATTTTTATATAATAATTAATGCACAATTGAATTGTAATTTATTTCTTCTTCGGGTCGCAAACAGCCAGTGGTGGTTGCCACAGACTTTGTGTACATTTTCAATGCGCTCGTAGTGGTTGCCATGTTTCTTTACTAGTGGTCGGTGGCGGCTACCAGTGGTCGTGTGCGCTCTCTTTTTTATCATTTTTATTTATTATTAAGTGATAAATGTTCTGTGAATCTCATGTGATCCCCTTCCTCCTGTTTTATTAATTTTAAAGAGAGACAATAAAAAAAAAAAAAACTTACATTTCTTGACCTATTTTTTCTTCTCTTGTATTTTTTATATTTTATGTTATTATCCTTTTTTTTTTTTTTTTGTATTTTCTATTATTGGTCATTTCATTTTCTATCTTCTCTTTCTATTAAACCTTTTAAAAAATTTGAATTCCACCCACATGAACCAATTTCCGTTTTTTTTGTCAACGTTTTAATACAAAACTTAAATGTCAAAAAAAAAAAAAAAAAAAAAAAAAAACTAGAATTATATATAGATATTACTCATTCATTTGCCTTTCGTTTTAAGTGTCTGTTTGTGTTATATATGTGAAACTTTGATGAATCACTAATTTTACAAAGGACCAAAAATTCATTCTTGGGAAAGTAAAAAAAAAAATTTTTTGTTTGACTTTGAAACCATAAATGGCAGAATCCTATGTTAATATAACATATATAATAAAGTAAAAATAAATTACTAAACCATGTCCCTTGGTGCAGAAGTAGAAGTTTCGCTTCACGTATCGAAGGTCACGATCTGAGTGACAAAAATATAAATAAATAAGGTCGGAGAAACCAAAAACAAAGTTACCTTCTAAAGATTTTCATTAAAAAAAATTCATTTTCTCTGTCAGCTAGTAATCTTCTTTAAATTTCTTCAGAAATATAACAATGTCCTTTCTTTTGCAATTAATAGGCTCAATAGGATTCTCAGGCTTTTTCACTGCTTGCGTCATTATCATCAATAAATGATAAATCTTTAGAAAACATGAAATGTCTATAAGAAAATCTAATTTGCTAGTACTCGGAATATCAGAACCTATGTTTCTTGAGAGAATTTTTTAACTTGTAACTACCATTATTTAGAACTCCTTTTTTTTTCCATTTCTGAACGTATAAATATAAAAAATAGCAGCTACTAGTTGAAATTGTGCCATTTCTAAAATAAACGAACGACATTTCAATGGAGCTCTCTCTATGCTTCATAAGGACTTGAGCCTTTTGACTGCTTATCGCCCACTATGAGAGTTTAGGAGTAAAAAAATAATCGTATTTGATGATATGATATGACCTTTCTAAAATTAGCGATTCAATTAACAAACTAATAACTAAATGAAAATCTATTTCTTTTTTTTTTTTTGTATTTCTTTTATTTTTCAATATTTTATTTAAAATTTTATGTTTATTGAATTAGATTTTATTTAATAAAATTATTTTTTAAATTTTAATTTAAAAAATAATACAAGACTTGCCAAGAAATAGTTGGTCCATTTTAGGTAAGTAATTTTCTTATTAAAAAGAAACGAAAAAAAAAAAAAAAAAAAAAAAAAACGCATTAATTAGGAAAATTATTCAGAATGGATGAAAGAAGAAAGAGAATGTTGAGTTGTGGGTTATTTCATTTATTTCTCTCTTTCGACGTTTCGGCCCTAATAGGGATCTTTCTCATAGGTGTCTATATACATTATACTAATAAATGAAACATATCCTTTATAGAAAAACCAGCGTTTATTTTCACTCACTTTAATGCAGATATTTGGACCACTCCTCAGCAAACATCCTTGAATCAAATTCGATTCGACATATAATTCATATAAAACCCTTAAAGCCCATGCACAAAAAAGTTGAATGTGATGATTTATTTTATTTTATTCATAAGACAACCTCTCTGAAAAAATCTTCTATCTGGTTGCCGTAGAGTACCCGAAATATCTACATTAAAATGAGTGAAAATTTTTTTCTCCTTGAATTCTTCCTGTTTAAATATCCAACTAACGCCTAAACTACAGAAAATATCCTTTATAATTATAAATAAATAAATATGTGTTTATAAATGTAAATATAGCTGGGCAGATCAATTTGTGTAAGAGTTCGGAGAAAAAGAAAACCAGCCACTGAGGATGGCCGAAATATTTGCTGAATAAAGAGGTGTATAGTGACCTGAGAAAAGGGCTCTTACATAAATAAATATATTTATTTATAAGTTCTCGGTGGCTGGTCCAATTAAATACAAATACAAATTTACAAATCCAAAACAACAAAGAAAAACAAATACAAGAGTGGCTAAGACGGATAAGCTTGAGAATACGGATCTGAAGCTGCAACACAACCAAAATTATTCAACATTGTCAGTCTAGGAATGTGGGAGACCCAGTTACAGGCATAAAGGGTCCAATTTGTGATAGCATAAATACGGGAAATCCGTCTCAAAAAATTAAAATTAAAATTTTTCATTTATATTTTATATTGATAGCTCTGAGGATGTCCCCTATTAGGACCAAAACGTCGAAAAAGGACAATAAATGAAATAACACATAGCTGCATTCTCTTTCTTCTTTCCTCTTGAATAAATCTACATAAATTTTCAACAACTTTCCAATATTGGGGAAAAAAAAAACTATGCCACACTTCATACACATGGTATTTTATAAAATTTTCTATCTTTTCTTTATTATCGGATGATTCATACATAACAAACCATGTCGAGGGGACGATTATTTGACGACAGCATCCAGGAAGAGGCCGAGAATATGTCTCAATCTCGGCAATTATAAATTTGTTTTTAAGAAAACAGGGAGAGTCGATCGAAACGTCAGCAATCCTTAAATATTTTAAAAATAATCTTTACTATCTTTCATTTCATTTGGCTACCTTGGATCGACCCCATATTTAAAAAATAATCATTGAGTCATTCGTCAACTAAAAAAGTTGCAAGCCTTTAGTACAGAGGTTCCCAACCAAGGGGGGGGGGGGATTAAGATGGTTAATAAAATAAAATAATTTTCATTTTTTTCATCTTAAATAATGGTGATGTTTTTTGATTTATTTATTTATATTTTGATTTGTATTTATTGAGCTTATGAAGTATGGGTGTATAATTTAATCTCAGGAAAAACAGGAAATGGAGCCAGGAGAAATTAGTGAACTTTTTTAATTGTCGTCGTTGCGTGCAACAATCGTGCCCTTCTTCAGTCAATTAATAATGATGGGTCGTATTTTATAAATAATGCATACAATTATACTGAAAATGTCTTAGTTTTCGCAAGCTGAATCGAATCTTGCTTGCAGTTTATTGAAAAAGGGGGGGTTTAAAACATAGAAGGTTTTTAGAACCTCTAGTATTAGAACTCCCCCCCCCCCTTTTTTTTTTCTTTTATTTATTTAACTTTGAATAAATAATTTTGAAAAGAATGTTAAGAATAAGAAATGCAAGGAATATTCTCCATCATGAATGCACAACTCCGTTTCTTACTCTTAGATAGATTAGTGAGCATTCGAAAATAAAATGATTTTATCTAATAAATAAATAATAAGATATACAAATAATAAAAAAAATGAAATATTATTTGGAATAACATTATTTTTATCTTGAATTCGACTTTGTTCTATTTATTTATATATTTATTATTACGAATTAATATAATGTCTTATTTTAAGCCAGACACACAATTTCTTCTTTTTTTTTTTACATCTGCATTTTTTCTCATCCGAATGCCTATCTTATCAGCAGTGATGTTGATGTTATCACTCTCGGTTGATTTGCTATTAGGTGACCTTGCCCCCACCCCACCATGAACAATAATAGTGACAGACTCTCCGCTTAATTCATGTACATACTATGTATGGCAGTTGCAATTAAACTTCGTAGAGAGCAAAATCATCCAACACATCTGGCCTCTCACTTTTCTCCATCCACAGGGGCTCTGATCTTGTGAGTACGAGTTCTTAGGCTGTTATTTTTTCTATTCCCTTTATGGCAGACTTCTCATATGCGAGCGTTCGAGAGGAACCTTTAAATTAAGATGGAAAATGATTAATACATTTGATTATCTAATTTAATATATGTAAAATCACAAAGTGCAAGAGTAATGGGGGGGGGGGGGATAAGGAATAATGCATTTCAAAGATCACCTGACATAATTGATTATGAATTTTAATCAAAATCGTTGGTGCGAATTTGAGAAAATCAAAAAACTCAAAAAGACAATCAGTAAAATACTAGTACTCAGACCGATTTTATTCAAAAACTTGGAGGTGCATGCAACAGTCTCTAGCTTAAATATCAAATGTAAGCCCCGACGTTTTTTGGTTTTTGAGAAATCTTTTTCACCCAGATCATTTTGTGAAATCCATTTTTTTAGACACAGAGGACCTTAAAACATGTATTTCCCTTGAAATCTTGGCAGTTTTTTTTTGCGATCGTAATACTTTCTCAATATACATAAAAAGGTAAGAGAAAGTAAAAATGGTATGAAATGATTTAGAAAAAATGGTATTTGTTCTTCTATTTTATTTTAAAATAATAATTGAATTTAGAAATTGGCTAGCAAAATATTTATCTTTAATTTTATCTTCCACTTTATCATAGCAATGGATATTTAAATATATGGCAAGATTAAAAAAAAAAATTTGGAAAATGTGAAACAATTTTATATTAAATCAAATGTCATTTCCTTCTCTTTAAGGAGGTGGAGGGGGGATTGCAGGAATACAAAAAGATTGAGAATCAAAGCCTTAAATTATTTATCTTGCCCAACATTTTTGTCCTAAATAGGCAATTTACAACAAAATCTAGATCTCTATCAACTTTTGACAACTGCAAGTGGTACTTTATTGAAACGTTTTTCTAAAAATGGTGATAATTGAGAAACTCGAGGGGAAGCCAGTCCCAATTTTGTGAATCGTAACGAGGTTCAAACCTCCCCCCTCTTCAAACATCCAGACTTTCCTTTTAATTATGAATAATTAATAAAATAATTTGTTCTTAAAAATAAACATCCGTAACATTTACTCATGAAATAAGAATTTTTTTTACCTAATAATTTTGTAATTTAAATAAAAAAATTTATCTTTTGAAATTCCTTAAAATTTCATAAATGTTTTATCAATGTACATACAAATATTGAGTTTGTTTAATATTAATTTTCAAAATGATTTTTATCATTGATAGATTAGAACACAATTGATAAAAAGTTTTTCATCTTTCTTACAAATTTTATCTTTATGATATTTATTGTTGTTAGCCCACACATTTTGTTATTTCCTTTTAGGAGGGGCAAAATTTAAAAATATATTGATTTCATCATGCGATTGTCAGCTACTGCCTTTTTTTATTTTGTTTTTACTCTTTTCGTGATCTGGACTTGATACTTTTTTAAATTATACATATAAATAATAAATTATCGGTGACTCCCGGCGAGCTTTCCTCGGGGCCACCCATCCAAGGTTCAGCGCTGCTTGGCCTTGCTTATTTTGCTTGATTTCGTCAGCTATTATTTTTTTCTCCGGCTTGAATTGCTGGTCTGTTTCGCACGGGATTTGATGCTTGGCCAACTCGTGGTTTCGTTAGCTTAATTAGGATTAAATAATATTTCGTAGAGAAGGGCCGGAGCAGCAAAAAAAAAAATGAAAAGCTTTAATTTATATGCTTGTTGATCTCGAAAACATGTCCCCACAAAATTCTATAATAATAATAAGTATCTGGGACACCTAGCTGTCGCTCGGTCTTTTTTTAAGTCTTTTCGGCATCTGAGGCCATATAGATTTGAAACGATTCACGATATGTCCAGGCATATTTATTTATACCAATTGGTATCCAATTTCATCCGATTGCATGGGATCCGATCCCGAAACATTCCTTGGCTTTTAAGGTTATCAATATTGTCAATATTGACTCTCGGCCTCGAGATGGGGGCTAATTATTATTTATTTTTATTTGTTAAAAATTTCTAAGAGAACAAGCTTTGCTCTGTATTCTTTGTTTCCAAAGCCACTTGAATCATTTGTTTTGTTTTGGAAAACACCCACTTGCAATGTTATGATTTTGACACTTGTTGATCAATTACTTAAATTAAGAACAAACCAATCACAATGAGTTTTCCCAAAGATAAAACCTCGACAGCCCAAAACCCCCCTAATAGGTGAATTTCAAAAAAAAAACCTCGTGCTCAAAAAACATACAAATATATTTATATATACAATTATTGCTCGTATAATAAGATTAGATTAGATAATAATAATAATATTTAGACCCAATGGCCAATAATTTTGCTCTATTTAGAGATCCAGAAGAGGGGCCTTTTTTTTCACTGCTCATACCTGCCCCTCTCATATATTAAATATTCTTCTTCTCAGCCATTAATTGTAGTGTAGGATTTAATAAACCGTGAAGATTTTTTTTTTGACATCCGAGGCCATTTAGACTCAATGCTTATTTATTTATATTAATTTTTAGCCAGCATACAATAAAATAAATAAATCTTGACCGCTCAGGACGGAAAGCGAACCATTGACCTCTGCTCTAAGGGTCATCATTTAAAATAAGAATGGAAATAATTCTCTAGACCAACATCAAGAAAGTTACTGAGTGCTGGTAGAGATCTCCGGAAAGAGAGGGAGCCTACCACCAAAACAAAAAACTCAATTTTACTTCATTACGTTAAATTTTAAACATATTTATGATGAAATTATTAGAGTTGATCTGTTAAATACCGAACAACATAATTCTAAATTTGTTTTAAAGAATCAGGGGCGGGGAAATGGTATCCGGCGCCCATAGGCAAAAAAAATTTATGCGCCCTTGCATAGCCGAAGAGCTTATAGAGCCTATAAACACGCTTGAAATATTAACGAAAAATATTGGAATTGCCGTCTGATTACATTGGGCGAATGGTAAGACCGGCTCTGGAAAAGATACTTAAATTTTTTACATGTTTTTATTTGTTGTTTGTATATTCTGTTAACCCCAATTAACCTTAGACATGATAAATAATATTTTTAAGTAGATCCCCAAAATTCATTTAATGAATGAATTTTTAAGTCATCATTTAAAATAAGAATGGAAATAATTCTCTGGACCAACATCAAGAAAGTCACTGAGTGCTGGTAGAGATTAAAAATTATTTAATATAGAGCGACTCTCTGTGGTTATTGAATAACAATAAAATAAGATACAAAAAGAGGAATCTATTAGATTGATTATTGATGATCTGCTGGCCGGATGAATGAAACCAGCTGTTGATTCTTCACACCTTTATTAAGCAAATAAATATCCCGGTGACGTTCGCTCGCTCTTGATTAAGCTAACCTAAAACAATTCTTATTATTTTAATTATATGATTTAGAATAAACAATTGGTCTCATTCATCCGAGTTTAAAAAAAAAAGTGTTCTAAATCATTTTTTTTAATTAGTTGAGTTTTCTCGGATTTTTATTTGTATGTTGTATATTTAGTATATTTAGTATACAAAGAGAGCTTGTATATACATCCCAGTCAATGCTTATCAGCGCTACTCGTTCTAGTGACAAAACTGAGAGGCTTGTCACCTGGGCCTTCAATTCCTTCATGGCCTTCATCAGCCACGCTAACTATTTCGCTTAAATGTTTTCTATTCAAATTAAAAGAAATTTATTGTTTATTAATCGAGTTCATTGATTCAGCCTTGTTTAATTAATAATTGAATTTGAAGAAATAATAAATAATTTCCATAAATACGCGACCCCGAGTGAATAAAAATAAAAATTTATCTCCTGGTTCCAAATTTAATCTTGTCTCTATTTTAAGTTTTTTCTAGCAGGAGGGAACTATTTTTCTTTCTTAATTCTTATAATTAAAAATTTGATTTGGCAATGGGTTTATAAGTTTCTAATCACCTCATGCAGAATACTTGCAAATATTAACGTCTCAGTGTAAATAATTAGATGTTTAATTTTACTTACTTTGAGTATTTTATATAATTATTATTATGCTATTAAAGCTTTTGCACTAAACAATAAATTTCATTATATAATTGAAAATGATTATCAATTTTTTAGGAATCGTCAAACGTTCCTATAATGCAACCCTCCGCAAACGAGAGCGGAAGAACTTCGCCAAACGAGCAACCCGAATCGTCAAAAACAAATGACACAGCTGCCCTTTTGGCTCTGGACGCTTTGATAGCACCGAAAAATATCACTTCAGAGAAACAAACTGAAGATCCCTTTTTGATGATTAACTCAACCGAAGAAGAAGAGCCTACGATTCCATCTAATAATAATCAAGATGTACTTCAATTATTGCAAGAGCAACAATCGCCGGTGGCGCATGTTTTGCCTGAAGAGGAGATCAAAATTCAAATAGAAAAGGAAGAGAAATCACCCGAACCAAATTTAATAGAAGTGTCTAATCCGCCAATTCTAGACAAAGAAATTATTCTTGACCTTTCAAATTCTTCGATTGAGGTAAATAATGAAAACAATACTTAGTATAAATAATAGTAATTTAATATAAACTATTATTTTTCCAGTTACCTTCAATGACTCTGGATTTAGCTGAATTTGAATTCCCATTGCGAGGATTATCGAGTGCCGAACCCCCAAAGGAAAAGCCGCCGCCTCCACCGCCGCCTGTAGAACAAGAGAAAGCAATCATTGAGGAATCTTTTGATCAAATGGTGAGTAAAGGGAAAAGGGAAACCTGATGAAATAAATAAAAGAGATTTTTAAATACTAAACGTTTATATTAAATCTTTTATTAAATAAGATTAGACCAGTATTTCTTCTCATCTTCTATAACAGTCACATTTTTTTTTTTTTTTTTTTTTTTTTTTATATTAGCCGTCAGGTTGTCGTATCTTTAATTAGTTTATTACTTGGAATCAAGAAGCAGAATATGTCCAGCCAGTTAGAAAGAGAAAAAAGAAAAAATGGAGTTATCAGGACATTCTCATTTATTAAAAAAAAAAAAAGAGAGAGCGAGCGACGTTTCGATGCTAAGTTGGGACTATAATCGGGCTCTTTAGTTCAATCATTTAAGGTTAAAAATTGTTTCTTATGCGGCATAAGGAGAGTAGTTTAAATTAATTTAACTTTATATTATACGTAAAACGTTTGTTTTTAGTATGTGAAGTAAATTAATTCATCATTTTCGCGATGTAACCTTAAACTCGTAAAATGAAAAAATGAGGTCTTCGCGGGAGTCGAACCCACGTTCTCCCGTTGGTGTTTTAGTCTATAAACTAAGTATCCCGTACATACGAGTTGTAGATTTTTATTTGACTTATAAGTTGAAGTGTAGAGACGAAATTTGTTTAAATTCACACTTCTAAGCCTCCATTTTGCCAATCGGTTAGTTTATAGGTTAAATAGCCACCCAAAAACGTGGTTTGCCTCATTTTTTCATTTTTCGAATTTAAAGAAAATATCTTAATTTTGCAAAATTGATATTTTCTAAAATTTAGGGCAAATTGTTCCAATCCATTGAAAATCATTATTGACATCTTTTTTTCATTAATAAGTCTCTAATATAATATCGCCCATGAATCTTGGCTCAGAGGCCAAAAAGACTTAAAAAAATATTAGTAATAAATGAATCCTTGAAATGGAAATCACTATGTGTGAGAAAGCTCTCAAATTAAATTATTAGGTTATTGCAAAAATAATTGCGGAATATGGTTAAAGTTCAATTGTCATACAATTTTCATTAGATTCTATTTCCTCTTTTACTGATTGTTATATTATATATCGATTGGAAATTTATTTATCAAGAATGTATTATGATTTTACTCTAATACTTAGTTTACTTTGATTTGGGCAATAAATAATGAGTCTGTCAAAACAAGAAATTCGCAGAATTCTATTACACGAATTCGAACTTGGACACCGTGCCGCAACATCGCTGAAGCATGAGACTTTGAACGTCTTTCAGATAGTTCAAAAAATTTCGAGTCAGTGAAATGAGTCCCGAAGATAAAAAAAAAAAAAGATTCTTTTTCTTTTATTTCTTTTATAGTATTTTATTCTTTATTCTTTTATATTTATAGCTCAAATCAAAGTAAAATAATTGTTTGGGGAAAAACCGAAAAGATAAATTGATTCAGAGAGAAATCGAGGTTCAAATTTATACATTAAAATCAGTAAAAGAAGAAATGGAATAGAGTGAAAATTGTATGTAAATTGAACCTTAATCTAATTCCCTAATTATTTTTGCACCAACCTAATAAATAGAATAATCAAATAGGGGCCCGTTGAAATTTTACTGCTCAGTGGCTTTGAGTAATGTAATCTGCCAGTGTCTCAGATATATATATATAAGGAAGGTTTCCGCGGTTGGTTGTAATGTTTTCCCGGGTTGGTCCGCGTTGATTGTTGAGGCCAACCCGGGAAAACATTATTCCATATATATTGTCTATATTTTCATTATATTTCAGAAAAGTTATTCTAAATTAGATCCTAAGTAAATTTTGTTATACACACTTCAAAAAAAAAAAAAAAAAAAAATAGCTGTTTCTGAAATAAGGAGAATTTTTGCTTTACTTCTCTGTCTGTGTCTAAAAATAACGCCCACAGATAACTAGTTAAAAATAAAAATTCTGCTAAAATAGAATATTAAAAACAATCGGTAAATGAAAGTAGTATGACTCAAAGGATTATTTATTTAAAGTTTTTTTTTTAATCACCATAAAATAAAATTAATTTTTTAATACCAGATTAGCTCTTGTAGAGAGCGGAAAGACAATGAATATATCAAAGTTCTTTTGGCACTTGAAATTATCAAATCGTACCTTTATGAAAAAGAAGATAATTGTGAAGCAATGGCAACTCTTTTTACTCTTGAAAAACAGCTTAAAAGTCTCAGAAAAAAATAAATATTTTAATCCCATCAATCTCTCTTGATCTTTATTTTTTTTTTTCTAAATTATACATATTTGAAAGAACAAAAAAAAAAGGTAATTTTTTTTTTAATTATTTATTTTATAACATATAGATTAAACTGAATTCTGATCTTTTATTCAAGATCATTTTATGCTCAATTAAATCCAATAGAAGAAGCAATTAGTAATAGAAATATTCATTTCATTTTTTGCTTTGTCCTTAAAAGAAGTACACGTTCTTTCAAGCGTGTGGAAAGAAATTTGTGATCTCATTGAAAGTCTTTTCTTAATATGCGTAGCTTTGATGGACTCGGGACGTCAGGGGAATTACGATAAATGAAACTATGGGTATTACAAAACACGCATGAATTTTAATAAAAACTTTTTTAAACAGAAAATGATTACATATTGTGATGCGTGAAGTCGGTGTACTTCATGTTGTCGTTACAAGTTCTTTTTATAGGCTGGTCTTCTTAGGATTTGGATCATGTTGATACGAGGGGTCTTAATTTCAAAATTAAAAAAAAACTTGTTCTCCACTGTGACGCAACGACAGCTTTCTCATCGTACTTTTTGGAAGCTTGAAAAAAATTGGAAGTCTAAGTGAATTGACTTGTAACGAGATTATCCAGAAATATAAAGGGAAATTTAAAAAAAATGTTTTTTTTATTTCGAAATTAAGACACTTTTCAAGTCCCCCTCGTATAAAGGAGGCTAGTGGAAAACTTCGACAGTGAAAAGTTTTAGGTTCTTGGGAAAACCCGACTAATGGGTGGGTTTTGCCTAGTATTATGGTCTTTCTGTGGGTTTGTATGTCCTCCACAATTAACAAATTTCATAATTGAAAAAATTATAATATTAATTATATTTATGAATTACAGTCTACAAAACCATCTTTACGACGTCTTGACTCAACAAAACGCATCAAAAAAGAGATTCGTCGAAAACGATCAGACTTTTTAGGAATTGCTGATGACCAAGCAGACGATTTGTTTCTTGAGCCAGGTATTTAGAAATTTTACAATCTTATTTTGGAAGTGACTTAAAAACTTTAAAATTTATAAACTATTAAATTTAATTATTGATTTTAGTGCTCCAGGTAGCCCCTCCACCTGATATGGCCGCATTTCTGGCCGAAGAGCGTCGTGCTGAACAACAACTCTACAGGCAGTCGATCTGCTCTTCCGAACTTGATGACTCAATTCCGGCTGAAGAATGTCAAGATTCTGGAGTCGAATTGGAACGGCCCTTGAGTTCACAGCACAGCGCGCAAAATTCTGAAGTAAATAAATTATATCTTTCTAATTGAAATGTGTGTATATTAAAAACAAATATTTAATTTTAGATTTATGCTAATGATGCCAGCATCACATCTGAAGAAGAAGAATTAATTAAAAAAGAAAGAGAAATAATTGAACGCCTTGAAAAAGAAGAAAAAGAAGCAGGTCGATTTAAAAAGAATAAAACAGAAAATGAACATCTGACTACTACCCCTGTCACCGAAGTTTCCACTCCGAATGGAATCAATTTAGATGAAGAAAATAAAATTAAATCCTCTGAGCAAAACGATCAAAAACAAGGAAACGAGGAGAGAGAAGAAATCAACAGGCAACCTCCAAGTAAATTAATTTTAATAAGTATTTTTCTTGAAATTAAAGGCTAGCTAGGAAGAAAGGGAATAATTTATTTGATCAGAGGCCACATTTCGCAAAACATCCTCTTAAGCTCTTAAGATCAATTAGTATATGTCATCAATCAGTATGTCTGAATTAATTGCAGAGAGATTGGATTGGATGTGCACCCAGGAATGAAGAAAAAAATTGTATTATTTGTTGACGTTTCGAAAGTCGATCCGCTCATCAGGTCAAAAAGGTGTCAGGTGATTTGACATGTTTGCAGCAATATTTTTTTTAAAAAGGGGGCCTCAATTTTTCCGTAGAATCTCCTCCTCATCTGGAGCTTGAATCTTGACATTCTGACACCTTATTTTGTCCATTACATTCTATTTACAATCAATATAAGTTAAAAATGTTTCAACGTTGCCGTCGAACCCACGTTTTCCCGAGCTTTACGTTTGCGGGTGTTTGTACCTATAAACTAAAGGTCTCTTACGAGTTTAAGATTTTTAGTTGACGTATATCGAGAGGGAATTTGATTAAATTCACATTTACATTCCAAACACCCATGTGCAAAATTATTTATTAATTTAACTTGACGTCAAATGGGGTCCTTTGTCAAATCACTCATAATATTTCTCAGAATTAATTATTTTTAAAGAAATATTATTGTTTTTTTTTTTTTTTTCAGATGAACAATTTTCGGCAGAAAAATTACGTGCAGCACTTGAGCAACAACAACGAGCGTTTGAATGGGCCCGAGCTGAGGAGGAACGTCGACGATCAGCAGAAGAACTTCAAAGAACCGAAGAGGAGCAGAGGTTGCGGGCTAAAGAACTTCAACTTCAACAGCAAGAAGTACTTTTTCCATAAATACTACTTCATATTACTACTCTTTTTCTCTAATTTTTTTTTCTTTGTAAAAATTCAAAAAGTTTTATAATTCATTTTTTCAATAATTTAAAATTTTTGAATTAATTGTTAAAATTAATTTTTTTTTATATACTTTTTTGCTTTTGTCTCGTTTCCTGCTGCTTTCTTTTTTTCTTCAAATTTGTTATTATTTTTTTACTTTTTTTTTTTTTTTTTTTTTTTTTTTTTTTTTTTTTTTTTTTTTTTTTTTTTTTTATTTTTTTTTTTTTTTTTGACGCGCTCTCTGTATATAAAATGCTTTCTGTCCTCATTGCAGAACAATGCTTCTGACCAGAATCCAAGCACAAAGGAGGAACAAATGGTGAGGGTCTCTTCCCATAAACATTTCCCTTTTATTTAATTAATTCACAAAGCACAAGCACTCGCATCAATGTATATATTTTGCACAATCGCTTTTGCTTCACGTAGAATAAAAACAACGATTAGATTCTCAATTTTTGGCAAATTTTTTTCTTGTTGACCTTTTTTTTTGTTGGCTCAAATTATTTCCAAATTTTCGGCAATGTTTTGGTGAGTGATATTAATACCTCCATCAGGACTAATGATTTTTTGTCAATTTTCACGATATTTGTCCTATTTTTTTCTTTTTGGACATCCGAGTGCCCGATTTTATTCTTTTTTCACATATTGAAAGCATAGAAAAATATGATAAATATGTTTAGGCAAATGGCTATTTTTTATGAAAGCGGTATTACACATTTGAAAATATATCGAGAAATTAAAGCTGCGAGATTGGCGAACGTTTCACCTGCCTATTTTTGCCTATTTCCGACTTTTAGGCTTGAAGTTAAGATAAAGAAAAATAGAAAATTTCAATTGAATTTCATACATAAAACATAATATATATATTATTTTAAAATTTTGAAAGTATCCTAGTTAAATATTTATTTCTTCAAAAATGAATAGATTTCTTGCTTTTCTTTTAATACCCGGGAAAGGATCACTTTACACAGTGAATGAGGAGAATGTCTATTATTTTATACTTCATTTAACATTTCTATATATGAAAAGAGGTTTTTTATTCTTTCATCAAATGCTTGCATCAAAATCTTCGTAAAAGGAATAAAAAATTTAAATATTTTTCAAATTCATTTTTTCTCTTCACTTTTAAATGTCCTTTTTTCCTATTTTAAGTATCTATTTTGAATAATTTTTTTTTTTTGCCTTTTTAGGTGCCAAAAACGCATTTTTGGTGCTTAAACTTCCTATGTCTAATATCTCTCGATATATTTGTATGTTTGTATGGATAATATTAGAAATAATTTGTCAATAGGAATTGAAGGAAATAGATTTATTCTATCTTTTGAATACATTATCTTTCGAGGTTCACTCAATCTTTCAAAGCATATTTGACCAAAATATTCAAAGAGAAGAAGAATTTAGAGTATGTAACGTCGGTATCAATAGGGTTCATTGTTTATGTGTACATTATTTGATAATAAGTTGTTAGATTCTGTAGTTTAGGCGTAAGATGGATATTTAAAAAGAAAAGCTCCAGAAGAAAACCAGTCTCTTTCACTCTCTCACATGAATGCAAATATACAGCGACCTTCCTCAGTGCAAATATTTTATTATATTATTAGTACATTAGTATAAAATATTAAAATTATCTTTGAAAGAAATTGTTCCTTAAACATCAGAATCAATTTTCCTGTCTATGGGTCCTCAATGTGGCGAATTGATGCGATATTTTCCTACCTACCAGAAGAACTTCAAAGAACCGAAGAGAAGCCGAGGTTGCGGGCTAAAGAACTTCAACTTCATCAGCAAGAAGTACTTTTTCCATAAATACTAGTCCATATTACTACTCTTTTTCTCTAATTTTTTTTTCTTTGTAAACATTCAAAAAATTCTATAATTCATTTTTTCGTTAATTTAAAATTTTTGAATTAATTGTTAAAATTAATTTTTTATATACTCTTTTGTTTTTGTCTTGAATCGACTGGCAGCTGATGGCCACTGATAGAAATGGTTTATATCGAATTCTTTAAAAGCTCTCTTACTTCTTAATACATATATTTCTTATAATTTACTTTCATATATTTTTTTTTATATCAAAATTAAAAGATTTTGATGCAAATTTTTGATCCTTCACTTTGCATTAAGATGAGATGATAGAGAGAGAGAGAGCAAAACGCTAGTTTTCTTCTCCTCGCTCTTTTCCACTTGAGATATCCATTTTTGAGAGAGATTGTATCATTGTAGCAGAACTACCATTTCTTCTTATTTTTTAAATTTTTGTTTAATTTACTAAGGCTTGTTGATGTTAATGATAAATATAGAATAAAAAATGCAAGACAATGCTTAGAAAGAAGATTGAGTAAAATAAGAATTGATTTAAAAAGTTTTCAAGACCTATTATTTGAATATCTACTCACAAATAAATTTTAAATAAGAATTGTTGATGTATTCAATAGCATAGAATAAATTTATTTCTGAAAATTAAGATATTATCCAGCAACTTGCCCATATAACGTGAGATTTATTCTTATTATGTATGTAAACTCAAAAAGAAAATATTATTTTTCTTTATTATTCATTGATTAGTCAGTAATATTGAAAACATTGAGAACATGTGAAATAAATATAAACTCAAAATTTGCGTGAAATGACGTAATTAATTGTAGAAAAAACATATTTTTCTTTATATATTGTATATATATAAAAATAAGGGCTTGCTTTTAGTAATTTTGTTCTGCATTTTCTCTCTTTAATGCATTTATTTCTTAACGGAAAGCTTATATAAAATTTAATGGGTTGAAAATTAAAGTTTATTGATTTGGTTTATCGCCAATATATTATTAAATAATCCATTAGAATATTAACATTATAAATGCACTTAAAGTAGCTAGATTTTATTATTTATTTTTTGTCGTTTCGTCCAATAATTATATTTAGAGAATCATAAAAAATACATATATATAACACTTTTCATTCAATATTAAGGAGGCCCTGCGATTCGAACGTGAAAGACTTCATCGCGAACATGAAGAGTTACAACGGCAAAAGGAAGAAATCCGACTCCAGGAGGAGTTACAACGTCAGAAAGAAGAGATGCGTATTTTAGAAGAACGCCATCAACGACAACAGCAGGAAGTTGCGGCGGCGAGATCCTCTTCCATTGAAGAAGAAGCAGCTCCGCCTCTTCCTCCAGCTCCTGCCAATTATCGTCTCTCTTTGCCTGATTTGCAGGACGAGCAGACGATTGGCAACTCAGCTGCAAGTGGAATGATGTTGATGACACCACGTCATCGTCCTCCACCACCAATACCGCCAGCTAGGCCTCTACGGACCCTTGCACATGATCACCCTATTCGGTGAGTAAAAACATTATATATTCGGTAGTAATATTTTAATTTCTCGTATAAGCTTTCCTACTAAATTTCTTTTACCCTCACTTCCCTCAGCAATCCATCCGCGGTGTCTCCTGGATATTTGTTTGATTCTTTATTAAAAAAAAAAAAGGTTTTTTCAATGGACTTTTTTAACTGCACATACAATTATTCGACTCCATTCCTTTCCTTTCATCTTCTTTCTCTTCCATGACTATCGCTCCTTCTAGTAACAATTTCTTTTTAATACTGTTTATTTAATTATAATTTTTTTTTTAAGTCTTTTCGGAATTTGTGGCCATATAATATTAATTATGATACAAATTATCTAGGCAATTGAATTAAATCAATTTTCACTCGATTGCCTGAGATCCGAACACTTAGCTTTCAAGGATATCAATATTGAAAATTCGAAATAAATGACATTTTTTGGCATAATCGTGGATCATTTTACTAATTAATACTACAAAAAATTATATTAATATGGAATAATACAACGTTTCGGCAGCCGTTATCACGTACTACCTAATTGTCAAAGTGAATGCATCTTATATATTATTGTATATTAATAACATTACTAAAATAAATCAAATAACTTATTTATAATAACAATAATCGTGAAATCACTATTGACTTTGTCATCATCTATAACCACCTGGTCAAAGGGTCGGGGCTTAATTTATAATTAATAATAATTCTATTTTTTATTTGCTTGCTTGATATAAATTCACAAAAGCATTTTTTTAATGACTGTTTTAGTAATAGTCGGATGCCATCAGCCGATTCGATTCCACACCAAGTGGAAGCACAACAGTTGCATCTTGGATCAGTTCCGGCCCATTTGAACCAGACTCAACCTCCTCCTCCTCCTCTTGCCCAGCAGCAAGCCTCTCCATTGCAACACCAACATACTCATCAAACCACGCAAATGACAAGGCAAACGTTACATGCTCTGAGTGCAGCTCCCCGGCTTCGAATTGCTGACTCTTGGGTGGTTCAACCAAAAAGGAAACCTGCAGATCAAGTGCATCGACACTCAACAGGCGGATCCAGTTATAATTATCATCATTGGCTTATTCAGGAAGCGGAACATAGAAGGATTCAGGAGCAGCAGCTAAGGCAGTGGCCACCAGCAGCGCAGCAACAAAATAAAAGAACAGAGAAACCTCTACCTGATTCTATTATACATACATTAACACAGCGAGTCCAAAATCGGGCTGGATTAATCGATCCAAGACGCAGGTAAATAGAAATACTCCTTTCTCTTCTCCTGTGCAGTTTCGCGTTCCCAACATTGGCTAAAAATATAAATTCTCTCGTTTTTTCTGATGATTTTATTTGTTTTTTAGGCCCGAATCAAGTCCAATTCGAGACACACCACCTCCACCCCCCTCGTCAGCCTCGTCGACTACCTCATCGACTTCTTCACCATCTACAACTACTACCAATTCCTTCCCAATACATCGACAGCCACAAACGTCTACAAGTCCGGCACATACGCCGCAAGGTATTCAGCATAGCAACTCGAGTAGCTCCCTCATTAATAGTCCTCCTCCAAATGGAAGTGATTCTCAACAAGAGACAATGCTCTCAGTTAGCGGAAAGAAGAAATGTTCGCATTGTAATGAAGAACTTGGTAAGTTTACTATTTAAATTCGATTCTGTTTAATTTGATGTCAAAAAAAAAATATTTTGAATTTGCAGGCCGAGGGGCGGCGATGATAATCGAATCGCTTCGTTTATTTTACCACATCGATTGCTTCAAATGTTGCGTTTGCCACGTGCAGTTGGGCGATGGTCTCATGGGCACCGATGTTCGTGTTCGGAATAACAAATTGCATTGTCACAACTGCTATTCTAGTGATGACGGTAAATAGAAAATATTAATAAATAAAAAAGATTCCATTCGGCCTGAATTGTCCCTATTTTCATCTAATTTTCTTATTTCAATTATATTTTATTTATTAATCGCTCTGACCCTTAGCTCAGAGGTAGAGCGCTTACTTCAATATCTAGGGCTTGTTTTTTTTTTAAGTCTTTTCGGCATCAGAGGCCATATAGATTTTAAACGATATACAATATATATTATTTACGATACGTATTATCAAACCATATTTATTTATATCAATTGGTATTTTAAGGTTATCAACATTGTCAATCAATGTCAATATCTTTAACCTCTTGGTCACGAGGGAAGGGGGGGGGGGGGGCATTAGTTCTTAACCTTTTTTCCTTGGCGCATTGGTTAATGAGCCATTGCAGGATAAAAGTTTGCCTCAACTATGGGTTTATTT